>JAGSMR010000221.1:0-64026 GCA_029286605.1 Sericinus montela | reverse complement strand
CTAAGGATCGCCACATAGAAAGGTCCTGTGTCATTTGCACCATCGACTTCCCGCAATGTTCTACAGGTCGTCGCAGCATCTTGCGGGAGACAGTCTAATACAGACAGTTGTATAATCATTGACTAAGAAAAATATATATAAAGTCACGATAGCCGAGTGGTTGGGTGGTTCGGAATTTCGGTCAATAGACCCGGTTCAGTCACAGTTGGTGAGCTCGTACCAATGGGTTTTCAAAACTTATGTACGAATATCGTTGGCTTGGACATCTAAAAACGGCGATGGGCTCACCACCTGTCCGTTGCTGATATCTTCAGTGGAAGGTGGGTCGAAGTATGAAACATCAAAATCTCAATATATTTAAACAGAACATCTAGAGATGGTAGACTAATCGATAAATGTTGTCATTCAATAAATGACCTTTCAACTAACAAAGTGTAATTGCAATATCTCATGTGACATGTTCTTCTTATCGTGATCATCGTCATCATAAGAGTCTAACAGAAGTCTACTGCTGAACATACGCCTCTCCTAAGGATCGCCACAGAAAGGTCCTGTGTCATTTGCACCCATCGACTTCCCGCAATGTTCTACAGGTCGTCGCAGCATCTTGCGGGAGACAGTCTAATACAGACAGTTGTATAATCATTGACTAAGAAAAATATATTAATTAATAATAATACAAAATTAAATAAGTAAAGAATTCATTAATTAATTTAAAATCATTAGTTAATTTATAATATACTTAATATAATATACTTTATAGAAATTCCCGCAATGTTCTACAGGTCGTCGCAGCATCTTGCAGGAGACAGTCTAATACAGACAGTTGTATAATCATTGACTAAGAAAAATATATATAAAGTCACGATAGCCGAGTGGTTGGGTGGTTCGGAATTTCGGTCAATAGACCCGGTTCAGTCACAGTTGGTGAGCTCGTACCAATGGGTTTTCAAAACTTGTACGAATATCGTTGGCTTGGACATCTAAAAACGGCGATGGGCTCACCACCTGTCCGTTGCTGATATCTTCAGTGGAAGGTGCTGGGTCATTAGTATAAGAAACATCAAAATCTCAATATATTTAAACAGAACATCTAGAGATGGTAGACTAATCGATAAATGTTGTCATTCAATAAATGACCTTTCAACTAACAAAGTGTAATTGCAATATCTCATGTGACATGTTCTTCTTATCGTGATCATCGTCATCATAAGAGTCTAACAGAAGTCTACTGCTGAACATACGCCTCTCCTAAGGATCGCCACACATAGAAAGGTCCTGTGTCATTTGCACCCATCGACTTCCCGCAATGTTCTACAGGTCGTCGCAGCATCTTGCGGGAGACAGTCTAATACAGACAGTTGTATAATCATTGACTAAGAAAAATATATTAATTAATAATAATACAAAATTAAATAAGTAAAATTCATTGATAATTTAAAATCATTAATTAATTATAATATATAATATATTATAACTTTATAGAAATATGTATACATAGTCCTAATACTGAACAGTTGTATAATGTTGTTGACTAAGAAAAATATATATAAAGTCACGATAGCCAGTGGTTGGGTGGTTCGGAATTTCGGTCAATAGACCCGGTTCAGTCACAGTTGGTGAGCTCGTACCAATGGGTTTTTCAAAACTTGTACGAATATCGTTGGCTTGGACATCTAAAAACGGCGATGGGCTCACCACCTGTCCGTTGCTGATATCTTCAGTGGAAGGTGCTGGGTCATTAGTATAAGAAACATCAAAATCTCAATATATTTAAACAGAACATCTAGAGATGATGAGCCCCAATCGATAAATGTTGTCATTCAATAAATGACCTTTCAACTAACAAAGTGTAATTGCAATATCTCATGTGACATGTTCTTCTTATCGTGATCATCGTCATCATAAGAGTCTAACAAGAAGTCTACTGCTGAACATACGCCTCTCCCTAAGGATCGCCACACATAGAAAGGTCCTGTGTCATTTGCCATCGACTTCCCGCAATGTTCTACAGAGTCGTCACGCAGCATCTTGCGGGGAGACAGTCTAATACAAGACAGTTGTTTAATCATTGACTAAGAAAAATATATTAATTAATAATAATACAAAATTAAATAAGTAAAATTCATTGATAATTTAAAATCATTAATTAATTATAATATATAATATATTATAACTTTATAGAAATATGTATACATATCAACAAAATCAATGGAAGCAGTCCAGCCAGCAGCAGGGCTGAGTTCAGAGACACCGTTTTATAAGCTTTGATTATTTTCTGCATTAAAAGTCGCGTTGCGTCGTATCGAGCAACTTTTTATTTTAATTTTATTTGTTGGTGAACGCCCAAGCACCAGCCGCATACATAACCATCGGTTCTACCACTGCAATATATATAGTCCTAATTATCTCCGGGTTCAGCCCCCAGTGAGTCTTAGCGGCCCCTCGACAGCTGACTGTACAGGTTTTAGCCTTACGGCATACATTGCGGACATGATTGTTAAATGTTAACCTGTCGTCAACTGGGGAGGCCGAGAATTTTATTTCTCTGACCAATTTATATGCTCCCCATCCATGCTCAGAACTGGCGAATCATGTTTTAACTTATTTGTTATTGGCTTTACGGCCTTAGTTTTATGTGGCGCAAATGTGAGTTTATTCTAATTCTCAATTCCGAACATGGGCAAGTGCAGAGTTTGCTCTTTCTTCTACTTCTATTGCCGTATCCCGAGAAATCAGGACTACATCGTCCGCGAACGCTTGATGCGCTCCCTTTTCTTGCAGCTCCTTAAGAAGTGGATTCAGCAAAGTTCCAGAACGTTGGACCCCTACCGAGCCTCTACACACACAATCTCTTTGTCGGTTTCCTAACCCATTCCGTACCTGCATACCTGACGCGCACCGTTCTAATCCTTAAAATAGCTGTCTACCGTGGCGCCTCAGGTTAAGTTGGCATCTGGTTTCGCCAGTCTGCACCGTATTGATGGTCACCACGCATTATTGTGCTGCCCTATGTCCAATGATACTAAAACAACCAATTTCGGTTTCTTTGGGGTGTCTTTTACGTTGCATCGTCATAGAGGAACCTCGGTGCTACGCTGGGGCATAAACCCATATATTGCATTTTGCTGATGTGCGGAATAGTATGCCATTTGATCCTTCGCACCATCATTATTTTTTCCATTATTTTGCCAGTACTGGCAGCAGCCCAATCGGTCTGTAAAGGACTTTGGGTGCGTGTAGCTCTTTTCGGCTTACGCAAGACCACTACCACGTTTTTCCATTTATTCGGGAAGTATGATAGGGGTGGAGATACTTATTTATTAATGCCAGAAATATTTCTTGGTCCAGAGTGATAGCTTTCACACAGATGTCCGCCGTAAGACCCCATCTATTCCCGAGCTTTTTTGGGGTTAAAGTCGATGCAGCCCATTTTAGCTCCCCTCTATTGTAAACGGTGGATCACACAGTTCATCTTGTAATACGCCGTTTATACGCCAGCTTTCTTCTTATAAGTTGGAAGTTGCTCACTATCTCCTGAACTGTATCCTCGGGGTAGAAAATTCAAAAGTCAGTTGATTCTTCGCTTCCCTAAATATTTGCCTCCTGCCATAGTGTTATCTTCACTCTTACGGATGTCCTTCCTATCACCTATAAATTCCTCCCACATTGTTCCCCTGCTCCTGCTTGTTACAAAACTCCTTCCAACTCGCGGTTTGAGCCCTTTACTTCCAGTTGATATCTTTTCTTTGTTTTAATATACTGCTCGACGACCCACTCCCCTGATGGATTGCCGCCGCTGAAGATATACGGCGCTTCGGCCCTTGTAACTTCCTTCTTAAGATTTTTCAACTCCTCAACCACCAGGGCAATCCAATTCGTTTTTCTCCCTACTGGCACAAGCCACACGCGTCTGTAATTGCATTTGTGTATTTTACCAGTAATTTCTTCTAGTTCTGTTGTATTTTCTATTATTTCTATTTTAATTTTTGTTATATTTGCTCTTCCAAATCTGTAGAACGAGTTTCTCATGAACGTCTAATTTGCTTTTTTTGGTGTTGTACTCTCCTGGTTGTTCTTTTGATGTCAATGCCGACTGATTTTTCTAATCGATGTCAAATAGATTTTGCCCTCAGATCCGAGTTTGTAACATCTAGGTTAGGTTAGGTTAGGTTAGGTTAGGCTAGTTTTTTTTTTTTAATTTTTCCTGATATGGAGATCAGGGACCTTATCGCTTTTTCTTTCTCTTAATTTTTTCTTAAAGTTCTTTTTGACGCGTCCAACATTTTTTTTTTTTTTTTTTTTTTTTTTCTTTCATTATTATCTTTATTTCATATATGACTTAACTTTCTTTATCATTCCCAGACACTATTTATCTTCATATTGCGTTGTTCCTATTATTACATTAGCTTACTTACTACTATCTTAGAATATATTAGTATATTGATAATCTTATGCTATTTATCATTACACCCTTCGCTTCATATACTTAGAACCTTTCTTATACTTTTCACTTAAGTAATTGTAATTATAATTTCTCATATTATATATTCACTCATTACTATTTCGCCAATAATTACCATCATGTTGTACTTATTTCCTTTATATAGTTACAATTATTCTTATATATCTATTTATTTCTATCAGTTGTTTGTTTAGCTATATGTTTACAACATTCTAGAATGCCTCTAATTTTTGTCTCTTATTAAACTATGTATTTCCTCTTTTGTTATTTTTTATTTTTAATTCCAACTCTAATTCTGTTCTTATTTTATAGTATCTAGGGCACTCCGCAATGAGATGTACAATTGACTCAGTTGTTCATTATTGCATTACGGGGTTCTCTCTTATTTGAAACGATGAAGATATTCTGGAAAACCCCCATGGCCGGTCAACACTCAGTCAACAGTGGGTCTAGCCTATCTTCCAATTATTGGGTAAGCATCTAAGGCATCCGAAAACATTTTGTTGTTGTAGCCGTGTTTTCCTTCTTATCTCCGATTCCATCTCTCAAGCGAGTCCATTCGATTTTCACGCTTGACAAATGAAATCGGACATTTGTCGTAATGAGGTTTTGTTTTCATTTTTAATGCAGCCTCTTTAATAGTGTGTTCGTCTTTTCATTTCTCCACCCCACATGTGCTTTTACCCAATGAAAGATAAGGGATTTTCCTTGAATTTTTAGGTTTTTTTAATTCTCACTACTCTTTACTGGGCTAGTGGGTGGAGAATCACCACTACTAATTGTTGTCTCCAGTGTGCAGCTCTAGAATCGCTGTATATGTTACAGCTACGCGCGGGGTCTTTACTGCCACTTAGTGGCTTCAAGCAGAGCCAACATTTCCGCCTGATAGACGGTGCAGAAGTGGTCCAGTTTTAACTTTTAGTACCTGTTTCGGCAGCTCCGTCCCAAATGGACAAGGCTGCACCTACTTTTCCTTCAATTTTGCTTCCGTCTGTAAATATCCTAATCTCTGAATTAATTGTTTGATCCACTTGTACACCGTCCCCCAGGCATACGAATGGCCCCACCTGCTCCACAGGATGGTAATTTAACGTATTGAACCTGTCTCTCCACCTCGGTCACCAACCACCCGTCGGGAGTATCTCTTTTTTACTTCTGTACATTGTTGTTGGTTCTGAATCCTATGTCCAGGGAAGCAAACCAGAGTAGGTAGGGCTGGAGTTCAGAGAGACGGTATTCGAGTATGCCCCTTCCTACGATTCTCTGTACGAATCCGCGTTGGACCGAGTTGAGAAGTTTTCTCGTTTGCAGCTTTTCGGCAGCTGGTGCCCAGGCGTTTGCTGCATAGAGGAATCACCGGTTCCACTACCGCCATACGTAGATGGTTCTCACTATCTCCAGATCAGGCCCCAGTTAATTTTGCTGCTTTGGATAGCTGTCTATATATTCTTGAGCCTTCCCTACATGGTCCGAATATGGGTATTGAAAGTTAATTTGAGTCAATAGTAAGCCTCCAAGTATTTTTACTGGCTGAATACTCAATTTCCTCCCACCCATGGTTAGGAGCTGGCGAGTCATATTTCAGTTTATTGGTAAATATTACAGCCTTGGTTTTATGGCGCAAAATCGTAATTTATTTTGACTTCAGCTCCAAACATGCGCGAGGATGGCATTAGCTCGTCTTTGCACTTCGAGCCTCCTCCTGGAGAGACCATGATAACCACGTCATCCGCGAATGCTTGACAGTGGTCTACCCGAGTCTCCACCGATTTAAGCAGCGGGTCTGGGTGCAGTTCCACAGGTGGGTCCAATCATTGAGCCTTGTACGCACCCCCTGTTGTCTTGACCATTCCGCTCCAGCAAACCTGACGCGCACTGTTTCATCGTCAATAGCTGTCTATCGTCGCCTCAGGTTTACTGGGCATCCGTCTCTGGCATAGTCTGCAGCGTATCGCCGGTTAGCCACTGCTATTATCGAAAGCTCCTATGTCTAAGGAGACAAGTACACAACTAGTTTTTCTTCTTTAACTTCTGTTTTAATGTACTGTACTATGTCATGAGGGAGTCCTCGGTACCGCGTTGAGGCATAAACATACTGTTTTTTACTGATGGCCGGCATGATGTGTCACCCGATCCTTCTGATCAACATTTTTCTAAAATCTTGCCCAGGACTGGCAGAGGCCAATGGGCCTATAGGACTGGGGTGCATGTAATCCTTTCTCTTCCCGGCTTCTGGCACGCAACTACTACGGCTGGCTTCTTTCCAACTCTTCGGGAAACAAGCCAACCTGGGCACTTGTTCGCCAATGCCAGAAAGAGATCGGTGTTCAGGTGATGGCTGCTTTACAAATATCTGCAGTTAGCCCATCAATGCCACAGGGTGCTTTCTAGCGTTAAACTGATGCGACCCATAAGAGTTCTTCTTGTAAAGGGCGGGTCGCACAGATCATCTTGCGAGCCCACATTTACCGTGGTCGCTAACCTGAAATATATTTGCGGTCCGCACTTTCCAGCGAGTTTCATCCTCTGGATAGAACCGTCCGCTAAGTACCCTGCAGATTCCATGCTTCCCATTGTTTTTTCCGTCGCAGATTAGAGTCTCTCCTGTCTCACTTCCGTTTGCCAAATCACCCTGTAGAGGCCCTCCATGGTTTCTCTTCCCGTCTGCTACAAAACCGTTTCCAAACTGGTTGTCTGAGCCTTTTTCACCGCCAGCTGGTATTTTTCTTTTTATCGCGCGATATACTGTGCTCGACGACCCATTCTCTTTCGAATTTGTGCCGCACAAGATATTCGGCGTTTTCTTCCTTGATTTCTCTTTGAGTTCACTCAGCTCCTCATTCCACCAGGGTAACTCTCTATTTGCTTTTTACTACTTAGTCTTGGCATGCTTTTACCTCTTCAGGCATCAACTATTGACTTTGAGTAATTTTGGATGTAATTTTCAATGTTGCTTTGTTTTCTATTTCTTTTATTTTTATTACATTTAAATTTTTGTAGTTGCTAAAGCTGCTAGTTTTGTATAAACTCTCGCCCCAGTTTGCTTTCCCCTCCCTTGTGTTATATTTTCGAGTTGTTCTTTGATGTCCGTACCTCGATCGCCTTGCCAAGACCTACCTCGAAGAGAATCGCCCTGTGGTCCGGAACAGGTGATGGTCTCTGTGTTTCCAGTTTTCACCCTGTCGAAGATTCGTGCCGAGCAAGTCGTGTTATATCAACACAATTGCAATCTTTTTCCAATTTCTAATGGTGTCAAAAGCAGGGCTCAGACCCCTGGTTCAAGACATACAGTTGTATTTCGTTATTATGCAGCTCCATTTCAATTCCTCTACTGTCTGATTCTCTACTACCCCAATAATAGATGTTCCATGCATTTACATCGCCTGCCAGGATTATGTGTGTTGTTTGTCTGCAAATCTTCAACAGCTTTTTAATTTTGACCAGGTATGGTTCGATGGCTGATCGCACTCTAGGTAGACGGACACCACCCCCATCTCCCAGGCTCCGTCCTCATCTTGCTACAGAAGCAGGTTCTCCGTAGTGAGATCCGGATAAAGAGAGACGTCGACGGTATCGTCAAACAGTACAATGGCTGCTTTATTTACTTTACCGTTTTCACGGTTCTGCAACATTGTACAATCCTGGTGCCAGATAGTGCTTCATCTTACCAATATTTCCGATGTAAGGTCTTCGAACCACGTAAAGGTGGTCTTACTTTTTGGCCGCGTGCATAATTAATTCGGCAGAAGCAACTGCCCTTTGAAGATTTGCCTTGTATGACTCTATACTTTTGTTCTTGTTTAAAGTCCGTTTTCACCTGGGATCACCTTAGCAATAAGCTATAGATGATCCAGCCAACGCATCCCATTTTTCCTGACTGACACTCGAGCTGAATGCATTGTGGTCACATCTTCGTGCTTTGCTTTTGCAGTTATTACACGAAGGCGGCGTTCTCCAGAGAGCCACTCTGTGCATTCCTTGCCCTGAGATGTGGGTCGCAGTGGCTGCTGCACACATCTACACTCGGTACAAAGTTTTTGCTGTGGCTGTATCCTGAAGCACCCTGGTGCATTGTATTAGTGGAGACTGGTCCGTCACTGTACCCGCTCAAAAATCAACATGAATGAGCTCTTTCTCCATCATTCGTCTCCAAACTTGTGGAGACAATCTCTAATAACAATGAGAAGTGAGTGTTTCTTAGTCTTCTTCCCTATATTTTATTTCCATTCTTTGTTCTTCCTTCTTCTACTCCTCAAAAATTTGTTTGTTTTGCATCTTGATCGCCTTAATAACATCACTATCTGTATTATAGCTCATCACATCTCTCTCAGCATTAGTAGGGGGTCCTTATTTTTATTTCCACTATTAATTCTAGGACCCATATTAATTTTTTCCTTCACTTTTCTTAATTCCTTCCTGAGTGGCACCACATCCTAGTATGTTATCTTCCGGTCTTGGCCTCCGTATTTTGTATCGACCTGAATTCCTTCGTCTCCAGCATTTATAACTTTCCTAATTTTTTCTAATACATGTTCACCGGTTTAATTCACGTCCTCTGATGAGATTCATATGGAAACGAGTGGCGACATATCCCGATGGTATTTTGCTACTCCTTCCGGTTACATCGGCATATGTCGCCCTTCTTCACGACTACCTTGCTCCTTAATGCTTCTCTAGAATTCCATTTCTTCTTATTTTCTTGCAGTAGTTTAATACTATGTTCTGTAATACTTTTAGTAAGCTCTTCTACATCTTGCGTTTTGAAGTCCAATTGTTCCTGGTCTTGCAACCTTTTTCTCCACTTTGTTCTGTTCTTCTTGTTTTTTACTTCCTCCTCCCATTTTTCTTCCATCTCTGCTTCCTTCACTAATTGGTATAACCTTATCTATACTTAAAGTCACCTCAGTTTTAACATCTGTTTTTAGGTTCCTTGAGTTGCTTGGAAGAAGTTTTGCCTTATTCAGACATGATCTCGCCTCTGCAACCTATCTCTATCTAACTTGTTCACCATCTTTTCCGGTGACTTTCCCACTTTTTCAACAGAAGCTTTGCTTGCTGAGGGAGCAGTCGCTTGTTCTTGTTCGGGCCACCTGGTGATTTCCTATTCTCCCTTTTCCCCGCGACACGACCTGATTCCTTTGCCCTGTTCCCATTCCCCAATGCTACGTCTAACACTCCTTCTTGTCCTTCTTCTTTTCCTGGAGATGAACCTGCCATCTCTACTACCTTGGGGAGGATTTCAAGTCATTATCCTGCGCTTTTTTGACAGGGTCTGTATTCCGAACATTGTCAGGAAACGTCAATATTAAAAATATAAAAGATGTAAATTAATAAAAAAGGGGTAATAAAAGTGAGATCCCAGACTAAATATTAAGCTTCCTATATGTAAAGGTGTAGGAAATGTCCAGAACCCACTGTCATGACACAATTGTGTACAGTCAAAATGACTTTAGTTACTATATTATTTTCAAATAATAGTAATAAAGTTTTCTTTTTGTTTCATATAGAGCACTTCACTGAATTCACAAAGTAGTCAATTGTACGTCTTTATAAAATGGCATGCCAATTACAATTAAATTGGTAAAATAAAAATTTCATACTGTTTTTAGAGGATATTCCTAAGTCTTATTTATTGAAATGTTCTATGTAGAGTCCTTCTGTATAGTTCAACAGGGAAGGGCTAGGGTTAGGTTAGGTTAGGTTAGGTTAGGTTAGGTTAGGTTAGGTTAGGTTAGGTTAGGTTAGGTTTTTTATATAATTCCCCATTCCTGATATGGGAGATCAGTCTCTTTTTTCACTATTTTTATCTGCATTCTTTATTTGTTTCGCATAATGTTTTTGGTATTTACGTGCTTTTTTAATATATTTCACTATACTAATTATAATTCCAGGCTTTCATTCATTCATTCCTTACATATTTTCACTCCTTATCTTTAGCCTTATTTCTACTTACCCTTACATAACATTTTCTGCTTATTCTTATTTGGCCATTTACATTTCTATTATAGTTTTATTATATATGGATGAAGACTATATAAGTTTACACAAATTCCAAATATTATTCTATTTACATTATTTGTTTAGTACATTCTTATCTCTACTTACTTACTCTATCTATTACATTCATTGCTTTATACTTTCATTAGACTATCCACATATATGCTATCATATATGTTTCTACGTCTTATTTAATGTCTTGTTTTTATTTATTACCTTTTTCCTACGTGTTTACAGTAATTTAGAAATTTAATTCTAGTTTCCTTATTCATAACTATTTTATGTATATTATCTAATTCTATTTTATTCCTAGTTCGAGCTCTAAGAATTTATCCCTTGCATACAGGACACTCAACAATTATATGTGCCACAGTTTCTTTTTTAGAGATGTCACAGCTGCACGATGGGCTCTCCTTGCACTTAAAACGATACAAGTAGTTAGGTTAGGTTTTTTTTTTTTTTTAATCTTGTTCCCTGACATGGGAGATCAGGGACTTTATCATCTTTTGTGTTTTTCTTTTTCTGTTTTTAATTTTTGTCTTTTTATTTATTTTTAGTTTTGTTACAGTTAATAGTTCATTGCTAATATTCTATTTGCTTTTGTTTAGCGCTACTTAATTACATAGTTTTACACTTACACTCTTACTTATACTTATACATTAGTCTGTAAACCTTATATACTTAACGCTTATATAAGTTACAGCTCAGATTATTTCTCACGTTTTATTTTATTTGACACCATGCGTACTATATCCTTACAGTATTTTGAGAACACTTCTAATTCCATTGTCTCTTACAATTTCACTTAGAATTTTTTCTTACTTATTTTTATTCACATAATTAAGTTATCTGTACCTATCATAAATTGGGCATTCCCGTTGGGACATGTGTTACGTTTCCTCTATTTCTGGGTCACAGGGGCACGCCAGCTCTCCTTACACTTGAAACGATGTGAGAGTATTCAGAGAATCCGCCGTGTCCTGTCATCCTCTGGACTGTCATATGGTCCATTTCTTTCTTTTATGGAATAGGATACTTATCGTGTCTGGGAAGAACATTTTCGTAATGGAGCGTTTCCTTCCTTGTAACGATCCATTCATTAAAGCGATTCCAGAGCGTATCTGCCGCTTAACGAATGAGACGGTTTTCGTAGTCTGGCTTGGTTTTTATTTTGCATGCGGCTTCTTTGCCAACTGATCTGCTCTCTCATTTCCCTCAATCCTGCGTGACTTTATCCAGAAGAGGTTTATTATGTTACCTTGCTTACTTATGTAATAATGAACATTTTACAGCTACCGCCAGAGATGGAGAATTCCTGCACAATCGTATGAGCAGATCTAGAATACTATATTCCATTGTTTATTTGCTTACCTAGTGCGTCATTTGCTTAGCTTCCACTATTGCCAGCAGTTTCTGCCTGAAAGACAGGTGCAAAAGTTTCCCAATTTGTTTCGAATTGTTTCCTTGCCGTCTCTCCCAGGAATGGATAGGGCTGCACCGACTTTCCCACTACTCAATTTTACTACAGTCGGCTGTTTGTAGCATGTCGTTGTGTTTGGTCCATTTGTGCACCGTCCTCCCAGACAAATGAACTGCACAGCCCACTCTGCAGGGTGTGATGTCTCCGCGTAGTTCGCTTTCGCCTCAATCTCGATCTCCTATGACTCGCCGGGAGAAGCCTTTCTGTTCATAAAGAGGCTGCTTCCAGGCTCCACTGGAGTCTAAAGGGAAGCAGTCCAAAGCGAGTAAGCAGCGCCGAGTCTGAGGAGACCGTTCTGTGAGCCCTGACAATTTTTGAACGAACCCGCGTTGCACCATGTCCAACTGCTTTTTTTATTTTATTTTATTTGTTGCTGGGGCCCCGCACTCGCCGTATGAAACCACGCTATGTATATTGTTCGGTATCTCGGGTTCCAGACCCCAGTATTTTGGCTGCTCTGGACAGGTTGGCCCGTACAGGCTTTGTTACCTTCCGACACATTCTTGACATGCGTGTTGAAAGTCGATCTGCTGTCAATTGTCAGTCCAAAATTTTATTTCTGAACATCTATATACTTTAATAGGTGGTGTATCATATTTTAATTTGTTGTTAATATCATTGCTTTTTAGTCTTTTTGTGGTACCAAATTTAAGTTTATTTTTGATTCCTATAGAACATGCCTTTTGAGTGCTGAGTTTGCACTTCAGTGCCGTGTTCCCGAGAAGATTAGGAACCACATCGTCGCGAAGGCCTGACAGTGCCTTCTCCATCCAGCTTCCTCAGCAACGGGTCCAGCAGGAGGTTCCAAGGCTCATGGACCCCCCAATTGATCCCTGCACGCAGCCTTTCGTGATCCTCTTTTACCCATTCCACCCCTCGTATCTAATTACGTATCGTCCTATCTTTAGATAGCTGTCAACCATTCTTCTCAGATTTTGGGGACTCGGTTTTCTGCAAGTCGACATTGCAGCAAGCACCATGCGTTATCGAAGCTCCTCTATGTCCGTGATACTAACACGAATCAGCTTTTTGTTTTTAGCATGGTCCTTGCCTGCATCATGGCCATAGAAATTCTCGGTGCTGCGCTGTGGCATAAAGCCATGTGTTTTTGGCTTATTTAGGTACTGGTGCCACTTGATCTTTGGACCATCATTTTTCTAGGATTTTTTTCCTAGTACGGGCAATCGTCCGATCGGTCTATATGACTTTGGATGTATGTAGTCCTCCTGCTTTCCGTTTTTTCTTAACACTAGTGCCTCCTTCCACTTTTTCGGAAAATGTGCTTTAGACTTAACATTTGTTGCAATTGCCAGAAACTAGTTTCAGATTGGGGCAATAGCCACTCAGTTAGGTTAGGTTAGGTTAGGTTAGGTTAAGTTAGGTTAGGTTTTTTTTTTTTTTTTTTTTTTATTTCTCTTGTGCCCTGACATGGGAGATCATGAGGCCCTTTCTTATTCTTTATTGTATTTTTCCAAGTGTTTATTTTTCTATACTAATCCAATTATTATGGTTTATATTACTTATCTGCTCTATATTATCTATCTTCTATACTTATATCATTTATACATTATATACGTTATTCTACGTAGTTTTCTCCTATGATGTATGCTGTGCATTTATATTTGCATTTGGAACTTGTATCATATACTTTTTTGTATATGTTACAGTTTTCTAATGACCCCTTTTACTTATTTTTATTTACAACTTTATTTGCTACATACTTTTCAGTATTTTATAAACCTATTTCACAATTTTTCTTGTCTCTTACATTATATGTGCTATCTGTCTTTACTTATTTTCGTCTCAATTTCACTTTCTACCTCATTTCTTACTTTTACTATATATAGGACACTCCAGTGATAAGGTGGATGCTCCTCATTTCCTCTCTTGATCACAGACACACGACAGGCTCTCTTTACATAAACGATGCAAATATTCAGAGGAACTTACTCGCAGCCTGTCATCACTATATTTGCCATTGGGTCTAAGTTCAGTTTTTCGCCCACAATTGATAACTTCCACTGCTTGTCCGGAAGAATAATATTTTAGTAGTCGTTGCTACGTATCGCCTCCCTACAGCGTCTTTACTCGTTGATCGTTTCCTCGCGGATTTGGCTCTTAACGAAGGAAACTGGGCATTTTGTCGTAGTTAGGCCGTCTTTTAATTTTGAGTGCCTCCTTTGCTAATTGGTCTGCTCTCTCGTTTCTTCATCAGCGACTTTTACCCAGTAAAGTGCCAACAGATTTACCCTGTCTTTTAATTTTCTTTACTCTTTTCTACAATATTTAGCGCTAATGGATGGAAGGAATCGCAACAGATTGTTGTCTGAAGAAGCAGACTTGGGTCGCAATATATTGCAACTTTGTGCCAGAGTCTTGGAGCGCGAATTGGTGGCTTCAAGCAAAGCCAGAAGTTCCGCCTGGTAAACAGTGCAAAATTGTCCCGAAATTTTAGTTTGGGTACTGTGATCTCAGAGGCATCTTTCCAAACTGACAGAGCCGCGCCAACTTTCCCTTCAGGGCACTTCCATCAGTAAAGATTTTATTCCGTATTGTTCATCGGTTAATTTCTGCTATTCCCCAGACAGAGAAATTCCAGCTCCACTGATCCGCAGGATGTGATGTCTCCTCATACGGTACTCTTCTCTCTAGCTCTCTGTCCCCTACTACCTGCTGTGAAAAACCTTTCTTTATTTCATAGAGCGTGGCTGCTTCCTGGATTCTTAAGATCCAATGGAAGCCGATCCAGCCAACAACAGGGCTGAGTTCAAGAGACACCACCGTTTTATAAGCTTGATTATTTTTCTGCACAAGCCGTTGCGTCGTATCGAGCAACTTTTTATTTTAATTTTATTGTTGTTGAACATGGCACCAGCCGCATACATAACTATCGGTTCCACTGCAATATATATAGTCCTGATATCTCCGGGTTTCCAGCCCCAGTGTATCTTAGCGGCCCTCGACAGCTGACTGTACAGGTTTTGTGCCTTACGGCGCCCATTATGGACATGATTGTTAAGTGAAACACTGTCGTCAACTGTGAGGGCGGGGTGCATTTCTCTGGACCAATTTATATATCTATCCATGCTCAGAACTGGCGAATCATGTTTTAACTTATTTTATTTATTATGACCTTAGTTTTGTGTGGCGCAAATGTGAGGTTTATTGCCATTCCCAATTCCGAACATGGGCAAGTGCAGAGTTTGCCTCTTTCTTCTACTTCTATTGCCGTATCCCGGAAAATCAGGACTACATCGTCCATGAGCAGCAGGCGATGCTCGCCCTGCGCTCCTTAAGAAGTGGATTCAGCAGTAGTTCCAGAACGTTGGACCCCCTACCGAGCCCTGCACACCCTTTTGTCGGTTTCTAACCCATTCCGCCTGCATACCTGACGCGCACAGTTCTATCAGCAAATAGCTACCAGGCGCTCAGTTAGCTGAGCATCTGGTTTCTGCCAGTCTGCCGATATTGATGTTAGGTTAGGTTAGGTTAGGTTAGGTTAGGTTAGGTTAGGTTGGTTTAGGTTAGGTTGGGTTTTTTTTTTTTTTTTTTTTTTATTTCTTTTTTATTTTTTGCTTTGCAGCCCTCTGACATTTAAAATCAGGTCTTTGTACACCTTTTTTATATATATCTATATTTACGGCGTTTCTCTCTGTGTATACGTCGTACATACACAAGGAAGACTTCAGTCAATAGTTTCTTGTCTTCAAATAATTTCAAATTCTAATCTTTCTATATAATTCTATCGATTCAGCTCGTTTACTTTTTCCACTACCCCTTCACAAAATTTAACAAACACAACCCTTTTACTTACTATTCTCATTAAAATTCTATTCAAACTTGCTTTTCCAATTTAATTTCCGTCATTCTACAAATTCACATACCTTTCTCTAGCGAATCTCGGGCATTCCAGGCAGAACATGAAGCACTTGGTCTCTTCAACTCCCGACTCACAGACGCATGATGGGTCCTCCTTGCAACGAAAACGGTACGGGTACTCAGAAAACCCACCATGTCCTGTCATGGCCTGCACCATCCTTGGAGAAAATTAATTTCCCTTACGACCTTGTACGCAGTTGCCTTGATATCAGAGTAGGGAAAGGCCTTTGTTATCTGTCCCGGTTTCCCCTTCCAACGTATCTGTGGTTCCATATTTTTTGATCGTTTCATCGCGGACCAGTCTTTTTACGAATGAGATCGGCAGCGGTCATAATCCGGTTTTCGTTTAATCCTCAACGCAGCGCGCCACCGCCAACTCGTCGGCTCTCTCATTTTCAGCCAGACCCGCATGAGCTTTTATCCAAAACAATTTAATAATTTTTTGTTGTGCCACTACAATGTTCTGTATGTTTTTGCAGACTGGACTGCCAGAGAAATATGTTAAGGAGCACGGGTTTACAGCTGACCTCAAGCGCGGATCTTGAAATTCACTATAAGCTCGAAACTAATTTTCTTGCTATTGAGGATCTAACCAGTTGCCTTGCATATGGCCAGTAGTTCTGCCTGGAAAACAGGTACAATGATCCGACAGTTTAAGCGGTAGAGTTCGGGTCTCAGCTGCATATCCCAAATGGATGAGTGCTTTGCTCAACTCTTCCCTCTATTTACTCCCGTCCAGTGAAGATTCGAACATCTTGTGTGTTGTTTTGCTTTGTTTCTTCCTCGTTTTCCAGACATGCGAACTCCAGATCCATATACATTACAGGTGTGTTAGCAACTCCGTGTAATTCGCCCTTGTTCCACCTCTCGATCCCCCAGCACTAGCTGGAGTTTGCATCTCTTTGCCTCATAGGGACGCTGCTTCTGGACCATGAGGCCAGGGAGCAGTCCAGCCAGTGCTAGAGCCGAGTGGATGAGCACGGTACGATAGGCCTTAATTATTTTTGAGCAAATCCTCTTTGCACTATATTTTAAGTGTTTCTTTACTCCCAATTTGCTAGACGCCGCTGACCATGCGCTTGCTGCGTAAGTACTATCAGTTCGACTACTGCCGTGTACATCGTCCTTATTACTTTCAGGGGTGTAAACCCCAACTTATTTTAGCAGCTCTTGAAAGTTGACGCAAAACTGTGGCCTTCCTACACACACGTTCTTAACATGCTTATTAAAGGTAAACTTCTTGTCTACAGTGAACCCAAGCACCTTGATTTCCTCTGACAGCCTGAAATGTCTGTCCATATGCTCAGTCGTGGTGAATCGTATTTCAGCTTATTGGTTAAGATCATCGCCTTGGTCTTGTTTGGCGCAAATTTTAGCTTATTACGAATTCCCCACTTCCGAAGACTCTTTGTCTTTCGAGAGCGTCATTAGCACGTCTCACGGATCACCGGTGCGTGTCCTCCGCAAGCAAAAGGACGATGTCGTCGGCATAGGCCTGACAATGTTAATCTCCTCGTTTTCAGCTCGGCACAACAGCGCGATCGCTTTTGTTTGACGCATCGCGCAGTGGTTCCACTCCGGCATACCTACACCTCACTTTTCGTTAGGTTAGGTTAGGTTAGGTTAGGTTAGGTTAGGTTAGGTTAGGTTAGGTTAGGTTAGGTTAGGTTAGGTTAGGTTAGGTTAGGTTAGGTTAGGTTAGGTTAGGTTAGGTTAGGTTAGGTTAGGTTAGGTTAGGTTAGGTTAGGTTAGGTTAGGTTAGGTTGGGTTTTTTTTTTTTTTTTTTTTTTTTTTTTTATTTTTTTTTTTTGTTTACTCTTGTTGTGGGATCAGATTTTGCTTTTCTTATTCTTTTATTGTGTATTTTTCAGGTGTTTGTTTTTCTATACTAATCCAATTATTATGGTTTATATTACTTATCTATGCTCTATATTATCTATCTCTATACTTTCTATATGTGTTCTATTATATACACGTTATTCTACGTAGTTTTCTCCTCCTATGATGCTTTTGTAATTGTGCATTTATATTTACATTTTAATTGGAACTTGTATCATATACTTTTGTATATGTTACAGTTTTACCATTATTCAGCCTTTTACTTATTTTATTTACAACTTTATTTGCTACATACTTACAGTATTTTATAAACCTATTTCTAATTTTTCTTATCTCTTATTATATGTGCTATACTGTCTTTACTTATTTTCGTCTCAATTTCACTTTCTACCTCATTTCTTACTTTACTATATATAGGACACTCAGTGATAAGGTGGATTATATCCTCATTCCTTCTTGATCACAGACATTAATGACGGCCTTTACACTTAAAACGATGCAAATATTCAGAGAACCCGCCATGGCCTGTCATCACCTGTATTGCCATTGGGTCTAAGTTCAGTTTTCTTACAATTGAGTAAGCTTCACCAGCATCCGAAAGAATATTTTAGTAGTCGTTGCCGTATCGCCCTCCCTATAGCGTCTTCCACTCGTTGATCGTTTCTCGCGGATTTGGCTCTTAACGAAGGAAACTGGGCATTTGTCGTAGTTAGGCTGTCTTTAATTTTGAGTGTTGCCTCCTTTGCTAATTGGTCTGCTCTTCGTTTCCTTCCATCCCAGCGTGAGCTTTTACCCAGTAAAGTGTAACAGATTTACCCTGTCTTTAATTTTCTTTATATTTTCTACAATATTTAGCGCTAATGGATGAAGGAATCACCTTGATTGTTGTCTGAAGAGCAGACTTGAGTCGCAATATATATTGCAACTTTGTGCAGAGTCTTGAGCGCGAATTTAGTAGCTTCCAAGTAGAGCCAGAAGTTCCGCCTGGTAAACAGTGCAAAATGTCCCAATTTTAGTTTGCGGGTACTGATCTCAGAGGCATCTTTCCAAACTGTCAGAGCTGCGCCAACTTTCCCTTCAATTTTACTTCCATCAGTAAAGATTTTTATTCCTGTATTGTTCTGTCGGTTAATTTCTGCACTATTCCCCAGACAAAGAAATTCCAGCTCCACCTGATCCGCAGGATGTGACGTCTCCTCATACGGTTACTCTTCTCTAGCTCGTCCCCTAATACCCAAGTGAAAAACCTTCTTTATTTCATAGAGCGTGGCTGCTTCCTGGATTCTTAGATCCAATGGAAGCAGTCCAGCCAGCAGCAGGGCTGAGTTCAGAGACACCGTTTTATAAGCTTTGATTATTTTCACAAAGCCGCGTTGCGTCGTATCGAGCAACTTTTTATTTTAATTTTATTTGTTGCAACCCACAACCAGCCTATTAGGTTAGGTTGCCAGGCCAGGCCAGGCCAGGCCAGGCCAGGCCAGGCCAGGCCAGGCCAGGCCAGGCCAGGCCAGGCCAGGCCAGGCCAGGCCAGGCCAGGCCAGGTTGTGCCAGCCAGGCCAGGCCAGGCCAGGCCAGGCGTTGTGCCAGGCCAGCCAGCCAGGCCAGGCCAGGCCAGGCCAGGCCAGGCCAGGCCAGGCCAGGCCAGGCCAGGCTCAGGCCAGGCCAGCCAGGTTAGGCTAGGTTAGGTTAGGTTAGGTTAGGTTAGGTTAGGTTAGGTTAGGTTAGGTTAGGTTAGGTTAGGTTAGGTTAGGTTAGGTTAGGTTAGGTTAGGTTAGGTTAGGTTAGGATAGGTTAGGTTAGGCCAGGTTAGGGTTTTTTTTTTTTTTTTTTTTTAATTCTCATCTCCTGACATGGGAGACTTCAGGGGCCCTTTTCACTATTTTATTCGTATCTTTCTTTATTTGCTCCTTCAGCATAAATGTTTTTTGGTATTTACGTGCTTTTTTAATATATTTCACCACTATACTAATTACAATTTGTGTTTTCATTCATTCATCTTTACACATTTTCACTTATCTTTAGCTCTTATTTCTACTTACCTACATAACATTTTCTGCTTATTCTATTTATTACTTACATTTCTATTATAGTTTTCATTACATATGGATGAAGACTATATAAGTTTACACAATCTTACTATTATTCTATTTACATTATTTGTTTAGTACATTCTTATCTCTACTTACTTACTTCCCATCTATTACATTCATTGCTTTATACTTTCATTAGACTATCCACATATATGCCATCATATATGTTTCTACGTCTTATTTAATGTCTTGTTTTTATTTATTACCTTTTTTCCTACGTGTTTACAGTAATTTAGAAATTTAATTCTAGTTTTATTCATAACTATTTTATGTATATTATCTTAATTTATTTTTATTCCTAGTTCGAGCTCTAAGTTTAGCCTATCCCTGCATACACAGTGACACTCAATGAATTATATGTGCCACAGTTTCTTTTTAGAGATGCCCGCTGCACGATGGCCTCCTTTGCACTTAAAACGATACAAGTAGTTAGGTTAGGGTTTTTTTTTTTTTTTTTTTTTTTTTTTTTTTTTTAATCTTGTTCCTGATATGGAGTTCAGGACTTTATCATCTTTTGTGTTTTTCTTTTTCTGTTTTTTAATTTTTTGTCTTTTTATTTATTTTAGTTTTGTTACAGTTACAGTTCTTATTGCTAATATTCTATTTGCTTTTGTTTAGCGCTACTTAATTACATAGTTTTACACTTACACCTCCACTTATACTTATACATTAGTCTGTAAACCTTATATACTTAACGCTTATATAAGTTACAGCTCAGATTATTTCACGTTTTATTTTTATTTGACAATTATGTACTATATCCTTACAGTATTTTAAGAACTTACTTCTAATTCCATTGTCTCTCACAATTTCACTTAAATTTTTCTTACTTATTTTTATTCCTATATCTAATTCTAAGTTATATCTATACCTATCATAAATTAAGTATCCCGTTAGGACATGTATTGCCGTTTCCTCTATTTCTGTTTCATAGGCACGCTGACCCTCCTTACACTTGAAACGATGTAAGTATTCAGAGAACTGGCCGTGTCCTGTCATCATCTGGACTGTCATATGGTCCATTTTATCTTTCTTTTATGGAATAAGATCTTATCGTGTCTGGGAAGAACATTTTCGTAATGGAGGCCGTTTCTCCTTCCTCAGGTGAAGGATCCCATTCGTCAAGCGATTCCAGGCGTATCTGCCGCTTAACGAATGAGACCGGACACTTTTCGTAGTCTGGCTTGGTTTTTATTTTTAGCGCAGCTTCTTTTGCCAGCTGATCTGCTCTCTCGTTTCCTCCAATCCTGCGTGAGCTTTTATCCAGAAGAGGTTTATTATGTTACCTTGCTTACTTACAAGCATATCGTTTGTTCTAGCTCCACCGCCAGGGATGGAGGGAATTTCTCTGCACAATCGTATGTAGAGCAGATCTAGAGTCGCTATATATTACATTTGTTTATTTGCTTTACCTAGTGCGTATTTTGTAGCTTCCACTATTGCCAGCAGTTCTGCCTGAAAGACGGTGCAAAAGTTTCCTAATTTAACTTTCGCGTTTATTTCCTTGCCGTCTCCAGATGGATAGGCTGCACCGACTTTCCCTCACCTACTACAGTCGGCGTATATTTTTATGCTTGTGTCGTTGTTTTGTCCATTTTGTGCACCGTCCTCCAGACAATGAACTGCTGCACAGCCCACTCTGCAGGGTGTGGTGTCTCCGCGTGTCTGCTTTCGCCTCAATCTCTCGATCTTCCCATGACTCGCCGGGAGTAGCTCTCTTTATTTCATAAAGAGAGGCTGCTTCCCGAACCCTTAGGTTCAAAGGAAGCAGTCCGGCGAGTAATAGCGCCGAGTGCAGGAGACCGTTCTGTAGGCCCTGACAATTTTTGAACGAACCGCGTTGCACCATGTCCAACTGCTTTTTTTATTTTATTTTATTTGTTGCTGGGGCCCACGTACTGCTGTGCTGTAATGACCGGCTCACCACCGCTATGTATATATTGTTCTAATTATCTCGGGGTTCAGACCCCAATGTATTTTGGCTGTTTGGACGCTGGCCGTACAGGCTTTGTATTCTTCCGACACACATTCTGACATGCGTGTTGAAAGTCGTCTGCTGTCAATTGTCGTCCAAGAATTTTATTTCACCAGACATCTCTATGCACGCCGCCCATGCCTGAAGTGTGTATCATATTTTAATTTATTTGTTAGTATCATTGCTTGGGTCTTGTGGTGCAAATTTAAGTTTATTTTTGATTCCCACCCCTGAACATGCGCGCGAGTGCTGAGTCGCCTGCGTTTGCACTCCAATGCCGTGTTCCCCGCGAGAAGATTGAACCACATCGTCCATGGATACCTGACAGTATTTGGCTTTCTCCATCCAGCTTCCTCAGCAACGGGTCCAGCAGGAGAACGTTATCAACTCTGGTTCGATCCCCTGCACGCAGCCTTTCGTGGTCTCTTTACCCATTCCGCCCTGCGTATCTAATGCGTATCGTCCTATCTTTAAGATAGCTGTCAACCATTCTTCTCAGATTTGCAGGGACTCCGGTTTCGTAAGTCGACATTTTATGGCCGGCCACCATGTTATCGAAGGTCCCTCTATGTCCAATGATACTAACACAGTCAACTTTTTAGTTTTTGGCATGGTCCTATATACTGCATCATGACATAGAGGGAGTCCGGTGCTGCGCTGTGGCATAAAGTCATATTGTTTTTGGCTTATTTTAGGTACTGCGTGCCACTTAATTCTTTTGGACCATCATTTTTTCTAGGATTTTTCCTAGTACGGCAGTAGTCCGATCGGTCATATGACTTTGATGTGTGTAGTCCTCCTTTTCCGTTTTTCTTAACACTAGTACTGTCGCCTCCTTCCACTTTTTCGGAAAATGTGCTAGACTTAAGCATTTCTATTTGCACTGCTAGAAATAGTTTCGGGCCCAGTGTTAGCCACACCAGTTAGTTAGGTTAGGTTAGTTAAGCAGTTAGTTAGGTTTTTTTTTTTTTTTTTTTTTTTTTTTTATTTCTGCACCCCTGACATGGGAGATCAGGCCTTTCTTATTCTTTTATTGTATTTTTCCATGTTATTTTCATACTAATCCAATTATTATGGTTTATATTACTTATCTGTTCTATATTATCTATCTTCTATACTTATGTTCTTATTATATACACGTTATTCTACGGTTTTCTCCCATGATGCTTGTACTGTGACGAGTATTTATTTTAATTGTTAAACTTGTATCATATACTTTGTACATATGTTACAGTTTTACTATTATTTGCCTTTACTGCATTTTTTATTTACAACTTTATTTGCTACATACCTCTACAGTATTTTATAAACCCATTTCTAATTTTCTATCTCTTATTATATGTGTTATACTGTCTTTACTTATTTTCGTCCCAATTTCACTTTCACCATTTTTACTTTACTATATATAGACACTCAGTGATAAGGTGGATTATATCCTCATTCCTCTTCTTGATCATGTGACATGACGGGCTCTTTACACTTAAAATGATGCAAATATTCAGAGAACCCGCCATGGCCTGTCATCACCTGTATTGCCACTTTCGTCTTAAGTTCAGTTTTCTTACAATTGAGTAAGTTTCAACGGGCATCCGAAAGAATATTTTAGTAGTCGTTGCCGTATCGCCTCCTATAGCGCGTCTTCCACTGTTGATCGTTTCCTCGCGGATTTGGCTCTTAACGAAGGAAACTGGGCATTTGTCGTGGTTAGGCCGTCTTTAATTTTGAGTGCTGCCTCATAATTGGTCTGCTCTCTGTTTCTTCCATCCCTGTAGCGTGAGCTTTTACCCAGTAAAGGTAACAGATTTACCCTGTCTTTTAATTTTCTTTATATTTTCACACACGCGCTAATGGATGGAAGGAATCACCTCGGATTGTTGTCTGAAGAGCAGACTTGGAGTCGCAATATATATTGCAACTTTGGCAGTCCTGAAGTGAATTTAGTAGCTTCCAAGCAGTATTGTGAAGTTCCTGCCTGTAAACAAAAAAAAAAAAATGTCCAATTTTTAGCCCAGGGTACTGATCTCAGAGGCATCTTTCCAAACTGACAGAGCTGCGCTAACTTTCCTTCAATTTTACTTCCATCAGTAAAGATTTTTATTCCCATTGTTCTTAGTTTGTTAATTTCTGCACCATTCTCAGACAAAGAAATTCCAGCTCCACCTGATCCGCAGGATGTGAGTTCTCATACGGTACTCTTTCTAGCTCTCTGTCCCTACTACCTGCTGTGAAAAACCTTTCTTTATTTCATGAGCGTGGCTGCTTCCTGGATTCTTAGATCCAATGGAAGTAGTCCAGCCAGCAGCAGGCTGAGTTCAGAGACAATTGCTCATAAGCTTTGATTATTTTCTTGCATAAAAGCCGCGTTGCGTCGTATCGAGCAACTTTTTTATTTTAATTTTATTTGCCAGGACCGCCCAAGCACCAGCCATACATAACTAATGGTCTCTACCACCGCAATATATATAGTCCACTATCTCCGGGTTCAGCCCCAGTGTCTAAGGGCTCTCGACAGCTGACTGTTGAGGTTTTTGTGCCTTACGGCATACATTATGGACACACATTGTTAAATGTTAACCTGTCGTCAATCAGAGGCCGAGAATTCTTTATTTCTCTTGGACCAATTTATATGCTCCCCATCCATGCTCAGAACTGGCGAATCATGTTTTAACTTATTTGTTATTAACATGGCCTTAGTTTTATGTGGCGCAAAAGAGTTTATTTGACCCCACCCGAACATGGGCAAGTGCAGAGTTTATTTTTCTTCACTTCTATTGCCGTATCCTCGAGAAAATCAGGACTACATCGTCCGCGAACGCTTGATGTGCTCCCTTTTTCTTGGGTAGCTCCTTGAAGAAGTGGATCTGGCAGTGTTCCAGAACGTTGGACCCCCACGAGCCCTGCACACACCCTTTGAAATGGTTTCCTAACCCATTCCGCACCTGCATACCTGACGCGCACTGTTCTATCCTTAAAATAGCTGTTCACTCAGGCCTCAGGTTAGCTGGGCATCTACCGCCAGTCTGCACCGTATTGATGTTAGGGGTTAGGTTAGGTTAGGTTAGGTTAGGTTAGTTGGGTTAGGTTTTTTTTTTTTTTTGTGTTCACCGCTAAGGTGTCCTCCAACACAAGTCGGAGACTTTTTCTCAGCTGTGTACGGACGTTTACATTTTTTTTTTTTCACTGTCCTTGTCTGTTGGATGGTAAGTAGATGATAATGGTATCAACAATTACCTGTGTTTATGTTTTTTATTCTGTTTGTGTTCAGCTTATTATTACTTTTTTTTTTTTTTTTTCTAGTATTACATATTGAGTTCATTAGCCAATTATATCAACTTTTTGTTAGTATATTCTGAATATACACGGTATATATTATTATATACTTATTACTTAGTCTTATTTCTTTAATGACATCTTTACATATCTGTGCCAATACCTATGAACTTATTTCTATTTATCTTAGACTCCTAACAAAATAGGCAAATTTTCTTTTTACATACTTTAGTATCTAAGTCTATCTCTAATGATATTTTTTTCAGTAATAATACTTGTGATTATTCTAATAATAAATGTTCTACAGTTTCTTCTATTCCAGACTACATGCTAATATCTCTGGAGAGTTTTACATTTAAATCTGTATAACAACTTGAAAACCCTCCGTGACCAGGTGTGAGCACTTGCACTGTTACAAAATTCAGTTTGAGCTTCTGCAACAATCTATACGCTAGCCTAGCATCCGAAAAAGATTTTTGGTAACAGCTGGGTACTACCCAGTTTGCGCGCTCATTCCATTTTTCTATGGTGTCTAACCTGATCTGTCGCTTAATAAATGAAATAGGACATTTATCATAGTCTGCGTGCGGTCTTTCTGTAGAGATGGCTTGTTTTAGCCAGTTCATCTGCTCTCTCGTTACCCAGCACCCTACGTGCTCTAATCCAGAAGAGACGAATAGTTTTGCCCTGGTCTCTAATGGACATTAGATTAAGCTCCAATATTACTAATGGATGATAAGAGTCCCGATTTCGAATAAGCTCCAGAGCTGATCTTGAGTCACTAAATACGTTGGTTACAGTATAACTTGTGTTCCAGTACTATCTTTGTTGCCAGGAAGATAGCGGCCATTTCAGCCTGAAAAACGGTAGCAGAACGGTTCGAGTTTGAATTTCTTGTTTTTATCTCAGCATCATTATACCAACACGATAATGCTGTCTGACTTTACCCTCAATTCTGCTGTCCGTGTAGATCTGCATTCCTATTATGTTATGCTCTTCTAGAGTTCCAGCTGCTGTGTCTTCCAGGCATTCAAAAACTATTTAATTCCTCGCCGGATGAGGTGACTTCAGAAAACATACTCTTTTTCTCTCTAACTCCCTAAACCAATCTCCTCCCCGTTTACTCTTCGTTTACAAAGACAGGCTGCCTTTGAGTCGAAGATCAAGAGAAGCAGTCCCGGCTAGACAAGAGCAGCATTTAGGGAGACTGTTCGTATGTTTTGCATATTTTTTTGCGCAAACCTCTCTTGGATCACATTTAGTTGTTTGATGCTTATCTTTTCCGGGCCGCTTTGGCCCATCCAATTTGCTGCGTATAAGATAATTGGTCTTCATTACTGCCTTCGTATATCGTCCTGATAACCCGATTCAGTCCCCATTCAAGTTTAGCTGTATGCAAGCTGTTTGTTTAGCTGCTTTCCACACACCATTTTATGCATGTTTTCGAAGGTCAGTTGATCACCTATCAATCCAAGTATTTTAACATCTTCTACCAGCTTTATGTCGGTTCCTCCATGTGCAAGTGCGGAATATCGTATTTAAGTTTTTTTGCGAGGATCATGGCGTGTGTCTTCTGTGGCGCGAACTGCTTATTTTTCAGTCCCAATGGAACACATAATTAAGAGCTGCATTGGCTTTTGTATGATTGAGGTTACTTTTCTATGAAAATATCAAGACGATATCACGCAAAGCTTGGTAGTACACACACCCAACTTCTCCAAACCATCCAAATAAAGGGTCCAGTAAAAGATTCCAATATGTGGGTCCTCCGAGAACCCTTTACACAGCCCGTCATTATTTTCTTGTAAGTAGCACCCGCGTATCCCACACAGACCTCCTATCTTCTAAATAACTTCTTTACCAAACTTTGCAGGTTTTGGTGGACAGTTTTCCGATAGCCTGCAAAGTGAATTGTTGGCTACCAGGCGCTGTCGAACGCGCTCTTCTATATCGAGAGATACCAATATTAATATATTTTTTGTAAATTTTGTTTGACGTGTTGTAAAAGATCATACACGAGTCCTCAGTACTACGTTGAGGAACGAACCCGTACTGTCTGGGATTAGCTTGCAGGTAGAATATGCCATCTGATTCTACGTATCAAAAGTTTTTCAGGATTTTCCCTAGCACTGGTAATCCCATAGGTCTGAAGGATTGAAGAAGAAGTTGAAGAAGAAGAAGAAGAAGAAGAAGGTTAGGTTAGGTTAGGTTAGGTTAGGTTAGGTTGTGAAGAAGTTAGGTTAGAAGAAGAAAGCTAGGCTAGGTTGTGTTGCCAGGCTAGGTTGTGGGTTAGGCCAGGCTAGGTTGTGGCCAGGTTGTGCTAGGTTGTGGGGTTAGGCTAGGCCAGGCCAGGCTAGGCTAGCTAGGTTGTGGCCAGGCTAGGCCAGGCTAGGTTAGGTTAGTTTAGCTAGGCTAGGGGTTGCTAGGTTGTTAGGCTCTTTCACGCAGCCCCTCTGACGTATAATCAGAGACCTTCTTCATCCGATACTACTACATTGTATATCCCAATATGTCGTCGCATCTTCTGTGTATACCGGGAGATATACACAAGGAAAGGTCGAATGGCTTGCTTACAACTTATAAAGTTAGTAATATTGCCAAACTTCTTGATATAACCCATGTAAATATTACTAATTCATTATTACATCTAATTTATTATTACATTATTTTATTATTACATTTAATTTATTATTACCTTTAATTTATTATTATTTTCGTATTTAATTTCTAATTGGGCTTTTATTTCTTTATTGCTATTTTTATTATCCCCTCACAATATTCAATAAATAATTTCGCTTTTCTTATTTCCAAACATTATACTTAAATTTTCGATTATTACATTAGTTTTGTTTTACTTCTTCCAATTTTGCCTCTCTTTATTAAATCTTGGGCATTCAGCAAGTATATGTGATCGTCTCCTGAATTCCTGGCTCGCACACAAGATGGGCCTCCTTACATCGAAAACGACATAAGTATTCGGAGAACCCTCCATGCCCTGTCAATGTCTGGATCATTATTGGAGATAGATCACCTCTCTTACAATTTTATGTTGTGCCACTATACTCTAATAAACATTTTGCAATTTGCCAGTTTCTCCTTCACGTACCTCCTGTTCCAGAAGCTTTCCAGGGTATCTCCGATTAGTTTTTGACGAAGGAGATGGGACAGCTGTCGTATTCTGGTTTACACTCTTTCGCAGAGCAGCATACTGCAAGTTCGTCATGCTCTGTTTCCCCGCCAAGCCTTGCATGGGCCTTAACCAAAAAGTTGAATGCTGTTGGTTTACGATGTTTATTATATTGTGCGGGTCGGACTGCGAGAGGGTGTTGGGAGTCGGTTTATGTCGGACCCGAGAGCAGATCTCGAGTCACTGTAAATTCCGGAAAGTGGTTTTGGTGCTATCAGAATTTGGCTCTGTTGCCCTAAGTGTATGGCCAGTAGTTCTGCCTGGTAGACGGTGCAGTAGTCCGACAGTTTAAGCCCAGAGTTTTGATCTCGGCTTTACCTATCTCCAATGGAAAAAGGTTCGACCTTCTCATCTTGCTCCTGTCGGTAAAGATGCGTGACCTGCGTTATTTTTGCCTTATTTCGTCCTCATATCCACCACAGACATGCAAACTGTAGGTCCATACAGTTGCTGGATGGGGCAATTCGGTTACTCTCGCTTTTTTGTTCCAGAACTGGTCCCCCAGCACTGATCGGAGATTGCCTCTTTGCTGCAAAAAGAGAAGCTGCTTCTTGAACTCTTAAGTCTAGAGGAAGCAGACCTGCCAGTGCTAAAGCCGAGTGAAGGAGACAGTTCTACGCTTTTATTATTTTTTGGCAAACCTCTCTGCACCATATCCAGGTGTTTTCGGACCCCAACTTACGAGTCGCTGGCGCTCACGCGCTCGCCGCGTACAGTATCACCGGCTCAACCACCGCCGCACACAGTCCTGATAATCTCAGGTTGAAGGCCCTAACTGATCTTAGCAGCTCTCGACAGCTGTGCGTATAGAGCTGTTGCCTTTCTTACACACACATTCTTCACATGTGTTGAATGTGAGTTTCCTGTCAATTGTGACACTGAGCACCTGATCTCGATCCGGACATGCCAATGCCTATCCCGCCTTCCATGTTTAGTTGTGGAGAATCGTATTTCAGCTTGTTTGTTAGAACCATTGTTTGGTCTTCTGAGGCGCGAATTTAAGTTTGTTACGGATTCTACTTCCGAACATGCTCGAGAGCTGCATTGGCACGTCTCTGGATTTCAAGAGCCAGTCCCCTGCAAATAATAGGACTATGCCATCAGCAATGCCTGACACCGGTCCCTCGGTCGCGTCTAGTTTCCTTAAGCAGAGGGGGTCCAGAAGCAAATTCCATAATACAGGGACCCCCACTGGAACCTTAGACACATCCTTGAAGTCATTTGAGTGACTCTGCACCAGCATACCTTACCCTTACTTTTCTGTCCTGGAGATAGCTGTCCATCAGCCGTCTGATATTTATTGGACATCTTTCCTCAGCTTAATCATATCTACCAGCCGGCTACCAAGCGCTATCAAAGGCTCCTCTATGTCAAGTGAAATCATAACAATTATTTTATTATTCAATTCTGCGCGTATATATTCCATCATGTCATAGAGGAGTCCTCAGTGCTCCCCTGTGGCGTGAAGCCGTATTGGCGAGTACTGCTTGTAGGCTGGATGTACCATCTTATCCTTCTGATGACCATCTTCTCCCAGGACTCTTCCAGCAACAGGTAAGAAATGCATGGGTCTGTAAGGATTTAGGGTGCGTATATAGTCCCTTTCCAGGCTTCCGTGGCACATGACTACTGCCTCCTTCCATACGGTAGGTGGGGAAATATCCTAATTCCAAGCAGCATTTATTTAAAAGGCTCAAAATATACCTGGGTTTTGCAAGATAGCTTCGTATATATCAGCCAGAAACCGTCCTCACCGGGTGCTTTGTTGAAGCTGTTGATAGCGTACTGAAGCTCTGCAAGTGTAAATGGGGATCGCAAGAGTTATCTTCCGACCCTGCATTTACTTGTTTGGCTAAGTCTCTTGTACGCTGGTGTTCTGCGTCATCAGCCTCAAACATCATCAACCGGGTAGAAACGTCCTGGCTAATAACCTGCTGATTCCACGTTTCCTAAGACATCCCTTTCTCAATAAGGGAATGTCTTCGTGTCGTTTGCAGTTCTACCGATGACGCGTATGCCATCCCATAACCCTTCCCCGTCCTGTCTAGAACAGAAATCCTTCCACTTTTATTTGAGCTCTGTTTGACATTCATAAGCGTTTTTCGCTTCCAGGTACTCTTCGGACCAGCTGCCTAAATGAGGCTGCACACCCAATGCGGCGCTTCTCTTGGTGATGGTGTCCTTTCTTTAGCTTGAGGAGTTCGTCGTTCCACCACGGTAAGGTAAGTATGCTTTTAGATTTCTTTTAGGTATCGATTAGATGGGTTTCTAATGGCTTCCAAATATTTTGCAAATGTAGATCTAGATTATCACTGTTTTTAATGGTGTTTATTACTTTTTTCGTTCATGTTTATTTTAATATCAATTTAGCTGCTCATGAAACTGACTCCATTTTGCTTTTTTATCGTTATATGCGTGTAGTTCTTTCAACTACAGGCCTATTGGTTTTGTTTTGCTAATTTGAAATCTAATCGCGTTGTGGTCCGAACTCGTTATGCTATCATCCACTCTCCAGTCCTGCACTAGCTCCAGAAGGCCTCCGGAGCACGCTGTTACATCAACGTGCCTGATATCTTGTTCCTCCTTCATTGTATCGATGTGGGAATATCCCTCTGTTTATATTTGGAGGCTACTTACGAGACACCTAACTGACCTCGGTGATCGTATCATCGGCTGCCTTCCCTGTCCTGTCCTTCTTGTCTTGGGGATTTCAATACTGCTCAAGAGCTTGGAATGACACCCTGACTGTGATAGGCGGAGACGGCCTTGAATGGGTAGGTGGTCTTGACCTCAGGCTACTAAACCGAGGTGTGGTCAAGATCTGCGTGAGACAGCAGGAGAGTCGATCGTTGATCTCGTGGGCGACTTTTCCTGCTTATTAAAGGTAAGCTTCTTGTTCACGGTAAGACCAAGCACTCTGATTTCCTCTGACATGCAACAAAACGTCCCGTCGATACCAGTCGCGGTGGAATCGTATCAGCTTATTGGTTAAGATCATCGCCTTGGTCTTGTCGGCAAATTTTAGTTACGAATTTCACCTCCGAACATGCTCGAGAGCGTCATTAGCACGTCTCGATCCTGGCGTCGTGTCCTCCGCAAGCAAAGGACGATGTCGTCGGCATAGGCCTGACAGCAATCTCCGGTTTTTCAAGCTCTCAACAGAGGATCAAGGAGCAAATTCCAGCGACGGGTCCTCCCATCGAGCCTTGTACGCATCCTTTTGTTGTGTCTTTGATGATTTTACTCCGGCATACCACCTCACTTTCGTTAGGTTAGTTAGGCGAGGTTAGGTTAGGTTAGGCAAGTTAGGTTAGTTAGGTTAGGTTGAAGAAGAAGAAGTTAGGTTAGGTTAGGTTAGGCCAGGTTGGTTAGGGTTAGGCTAGGCTAGGTTAGGTTACAGCCAGGCTAGGCTAGGTTAGGTTAGGGTTTTTTTTTTTTTTTTTTTTTATTTTTTTTTTATTTTTTTTATTTTTTTTTTTTTTATTTACTCTTGTACCCCTGACATGGGACCAGGGCCTTTCTTATTCTTTTTATTGGTATTTTTCCAAGTAGTTTGCCTTTTTCTATACTAATCCAATTATTATGGTTTATATTACTTATCTATGCTCTATATTATCTATCTCTATACTTTCTATATGTGTTCTATTATATACACGTTATTCTACGTAGTTTTCTCCTATGATGCTTTTGTAATTGTGCATTTCTATATTTACATTTTAATTGGAACTTGTATCATATACTTTTGTATATGTTACAGTTTTACCATTATTCAGCCTTTTACTTATTTTTATTTACAACTTTATTTGCTACATACTTACAGTATTTTATAAACCTATTTCTAATTTTTCTTATCTCTTATTATATGTGCTATACTGTCTTTACTTATTTTCGTCTCAATTTCACTTTCACCTCATTTCTTACTTACTATATATAGGACACTCAGTGATAAGGTGGATTATATCCTCATTCCTCTCTTTGATCACAGACATTAATGACGGCCTTTACACTTAAAACGATGCAAATATTCAGAGAACCCGCCATGGCCTGTCATCACCTGTATTGCCATTGGGTCTAAGTTCAGCTTTCTTTACAATTGAGTAAGCTTCACCAGCATCCGGAAAGAATATTTTAGTAGTCGTTGCCGTATCGCCCTCCTTTATAGCGCGTCTTCCACTCGTTGATCGTTTCCTCGCGGATTTGGCTCTAACGAAGGAAATTGCATCGTCAGTTAGGCTGTCTTTTAATTTTGAGTGCTGCCTCCTTGCTAATTGGTCTGCTCTTCGTTTCCTTCCATCCCAGCGTGTGAGCTTTACCCAGTAAAGTGTAACAGATTTACCCTGTCTTTAATTTTCTTTATATTTTCTACAATATTTAGCGCTAATGGATGAAGGAATCACCTTGGATTGTTGTCTGAAGAGCAGACTTGAGTCGCAATATATTGCAACTTTGTGCAGAGTCTTGAGCGTTGAATTTAGTAGCCTAAGTAGAGCAGAAGTTCCGCCTGGTAAACAGTGTAAAATGTCCCAATTTTAGTTTGCGGGTACTGATCTCAGAGGCATCTTTCCAAACTGTCAGAGCTGCGCCAATCTTCCTTCAATTTTACTTCCATCAGTAAAGATTTTATTCCCGTATTGTTCTGTCGGTTAATTTCGCACTATTCCCCAGACAAAGAAATTCCAGCTCCACCTGATCCGCAGGATGTGACGTCTCCCATACGGTATTTCTAGCTCTCTGTCCCTACTACCTGCTGTGAAAACCTTTCTTTATTTCATAGAGCGTGGCTGCTTCCTGGATTCTTAGATCCAATGGAAGCAGTCCAGCCAGCAGCAGGGCTGAGTTCAGAGACACCGTTTTATAAGCTTTGACGGAGCTTGCATGTGCCGCGTTGCGTCGGTATCGAGCAACTTTTTATTTTAATTTTATTTGTTGCGAACGCCCAAGCACCAGCCGGTTAGGTTAGGTTAGGTTAGGTTAGGTTAGGTTAGGAAGAAGAAGAAGAAGAAGCCAGGCCAGGCCAGGCCAGGCTAGGCCAGGCCAGGCCAGGCCAGGCCAGGCCAGGCCAGGCCAGGCCAGGCCAGGCCAGGCCAGGCCAGGCCAGCCAGGCCAGGCCAGTCAGGCCAGGCCAGGCCAGGCCAGGCCAGCCAGCCAGGCCAGGCCAGGCCAGGCCAGGCCGAGGCCAGGCCAGGCCAGGCCAGGCCAGGCTCAGGCCAGGCCAGGCCAGGCCAGCTGTGGCCAGGCCAGGCCAGGCCAGGCCAGGCCACAGGCCAGGCCAGGCCAGGCCAGGCCAGGCCAGGCCAGCCAGGCCAGGCCAGCCAGCTCAGGTTTCAACTCCATCTCCGATGGAGACCTGTATCCCTTCCACCATTTCCTTTAACTGCATCTTCTTTATCTGTTCTCACAACGTTCCTTTTGCATTTACTGCGCTCTTTTAATATATTTCCAATTACACCACCTTCATAACTCCAGGCTTCATCCATCCATCCCTTTACACATTTTCACCTATCCTTAGCTCCTTATTTCACTCACCTACACAACATCAGTTTATTCTATTTATTACTTACATTTCTATTATAGTTTTCTCTATTACATATGGATGAAGACTATAAGTTTACACAATCTTACTATTATTCTATTTACATTATTTGTTTTAGTACATTCTTATCTCTACTTACTTACTCTATCTATTACATTCATTGTTTTATATTTCATTAGACTATCCACATATATGCTATCACATATGTTTCTACGTCTTATTTAATGTCTTGTTTTATTTATTACCTTTTTTTCCTACGTGTTTACAGTAATTTAGAAATTTAATTCTAGTTTCCTTATTCATAACTATTTTATGTATATTATCTAATCTCTACGGACCCTAGTTCGGAGCTCTAAGTTTAGCCTATCCCTTGCATACACAGGACACTCAACAATTATATGTGCCACAGTTTCTTTTTAGAGATGTCACAGCTGTATCGATGGGCTCCTCCTTTTGCACTTAAAACGATACAAGTAGTTAGGTTAGGTTTTTTTTTTTTTTTTAAATTTGTTCCTCTGACATGGGAGTTCAGGGACTTTATCATCTTTTTGTGTTTTTCTTTTTCTGTTTTTTAATTTTTTGTCTTTTATTTATTTTTAGTTTTGTTACAGTTACAGTTCTTATTGCTAATATTCTATTTGCTTTTTGTTTAGCGCTACTTAATTACATAGTTTTACACTTACACCTTACTTATACTTATACATTAGTCTGTAAACCTTATATACTTAACGCTTATATAAGTTACAGCTCAGATTATTTCTCACGTTTTATTTTATTTGACACCATGCGTACTATATCCTTACAGTATTTTAAGAACTTACTTAATTCCATTGTCTTCATAATTTCACTTAAATTTTTCTTACTTATTTTTATTCCTATATCTAATTCTAAGTTATATCTATACCTATCATAAATTGGGCATTCCGTTAGGACATGTATTGCCGTTTCCTCTATTTCTGGTTTGAGGGGCACGCCGGACTCTCCTTACACTTGAAACGATGTAAGTATTCAGAGAATCCGCCGTGTCCTGTCATCATCTGGACTGTCATATGGTCCATTTCTATCTTTCTTTTATGGAATAAGATCTTATCGTGTCTGGGAAGAACATTTTCGTAATGGAGGCCGTTTCTCCTTCCTTAGGTGGCGATCCCATTCGTCAAGCGATTCCAGGCGTATCTGCTGCTTAACGAATGAGACCGGACACTTTTCGTAGTCTGGCTTGGTTTTTATTTTTAGCGCAGCTTCTTTTGCCAGCTGATCTGCTCTCTCGTTTCCTCCAATCCTGCGTGAGCTTTTATCCAGAAGAGGTTTATTATGTTACCTTGCTTACTATGCTATTAATGTTTGTTCTAGCTTCCACCGCCAGGGGATGGAGGAATTCTCTGCACAATCGTATGTAGAGCAGATCTAGAGTCGCTATATATATTACATTTGTTTATTTGCTTACCTAGTGCGTATTTTGTAGCTTCCACTATTGCCAGCAGTTCTGCCTGAAAGATTTGCAAAGTTTCCAATTTTAACTTTCGGTGTTTATTTCCTTGCCGTCTCTCCAGATGGATAGGGCTGCACCGACTTTCCCTCAATTTACTACAGTCGGCGTATATTTTTATGCTTGTGTCGTTGTTTTGGTCCATTTGTGCACCGTCCTCCAGACAAATGAACTGCTGCACAGCCCACTTGCAGGGTGTGGTGTCTCCGCGTAGTTCGCTTTCGCCTCAATCTCTCGATCTCCTATGACTCGCCGGGAGAAGCCTTTCTTTATTTCATAAAGAGAGGCTGCTTCCCGAACCCTTAGGTCTAAAGGAAGCAGTCCGGCGAGTAATAGCGCCGAGTGCAGGGAGACCGTTCTGTAGGCCCTGACAATTTTTTGAACGAACCCGCGTTGCACCATGTCCAACTGCTTTTTTATTTTTATTTTATTTGTTGCTGGGGCCCACGCACTCGCCGCGTATGTAATGACCGGCTCTACCACCGCTATGTATATTGTTCTAATTATCTCGGGTTCAGACCCCAATGTATTTTGGCTGCTCTGGACAGTTGGTCGTACAGGCTTTGTACCTTCCGACACACATTCTTGACATGCGTGTTGAAAGTCAGTCTGCTGTCAATTGTCAGTCCAAGAATTTTATTTCACCAGACATCTCTATATGCACGCCGCCCATGCTCAGAAGTGGTGTATCATATTTAATTTATTTGTTAGTATCATTGCTTTCGTCTTTGTGGTGCAAATTTAAGTTTATTTTTGATTCCCCACTCCTGAACATGCGCGAGTGCTGAGTTTGCCTGCGTTTGCACTTCCAATGCCGTGTTCCCTGAGAAGATTAGAACCACATCGTCCGCGAAGGCCTGACAGTATTTGCCTTCTCCATCCAGCGCTTCCTCAGCAACGGGTCCAGCAGGAGGTTCCAAAATATCGGACCCCAATTGATCCCTGCACGCAGCCTCGTGGTCTCTTTTACCCATTCCGCCCCTGCGTATCTAATGCGTATCGTCCTATCTTTTAAGATAGCTGTCAACCATTCTTCCAGATTTGCAGGACCTGGTTTCGCAAGTCGACATTTTATGGCTGGCCACCATGCGTTATCGAAGGCTATGTCCAATGATACTAACACAGTCAACTTTTTGTTTTTTAGCATGGTCCTTATATACTGCATCATGACATAGAGGGAGTCCTCGGTGCTGCGCTGTGGCATAAAGCCATATTGTTTTTGGCTTATTTTAGGTACTGCGTGCCACTTAATTTTGACCATCATTTTTCTAGGATTTTCCTAGTACGGGCAGTAGTCCGATCGGTCTATATGACTTTGGATGTGTGTAGTCCTCCTTTCCGTTTTTTCTTAACACTAGTACTGTCGCCTCCTTCCACTTTTTCGGAAAATGTGCTAGACTTAAGCATTTATTTGCAATTGCCAGAAATAGTTTCGGGTCCAGGGCAATAGCCACTCAGTTAGGTTAGGTTAGGTTAGGTTAGGTTAGGTTAGGTTAGGTTTTTTTTTTTTTTTTTTTTTTTTATTTCTCTTGTACCCTGACATGGGAGATCAGGCCTTTCTTATTCTTTTATTGTGTATTTTCCAAGTGTTTATTTTTCTATACTAATCCAATTATTATGGTTTATATTACTTATCTATGCTCTATATTATCTATCTTCTATACTTATATGTGTTCTTATTATATACACGTTATTCTACGTAGTTTTCTCCTATGATGCTTGTACTGTGCATTTATATTTACATTTTAACGTTGAACTTGTATCATATACTTTTGTATATGTTACAGTTTTACTATTATTTGCCTTTACTTATTTTTATTTACAACTTTATTTGCTACATACTTACAGTATTTTATAAACCTATTTCTAATTTTCTTATCTCTTATTATATGTGCTATACTGTCTTTACTTATTTTCGTCTCAATTTCACTTTCTACCTCATTTCTTACTTTACTATATATAGGACACTCCAGTGATAAGGTGGATTATATCCTCATTCCTTCTTGATCACAGACACACGACGGGCTCTCTTTACACTTAAAACGATGCAAATATTCAGAGAACCCGCCATGGCCTGTCATCACCTGTATTGCCATTGGGTCTAAGTTCAGTTTTCTTACAATTGAGTAAGCTTCACCAGCATCCGGAAAGAATATTTTAGTAGTCGTTGCCGTATCGCCCTCCTATAGCGCGTCTTCCACTTCGTTGATCGTTTCCTCGCGGATTTGGCTCTTAACGAAGGAAACTGGCATTTGTCGTAGTTAGGCTGCTCCTTTAATTTTGAGTGCTGCCTCCTTTGCTACTGGTCTGCTCTCTCGTTTCCTTCCATCCCAGCGTGAGCTTTTACCCAGTAAAGTGTAACAGATTTACCCTGTCTTTAATTTTCTTTTATATTTTCTACAATATTTAGCGCTAATGGATGGAAGGAATCACCTTGATTGTTGTCTGAAGAGCAGACTTGGAGTCGCACATATATTGCAACTTGTGCAGAGTCTTGAGCGCGAATTTAGTAGCTTCAAGCAGAGCCAGAAGTTCCGCCTGGTAAACAGTGCAAAAATGTCCCAATTTAGTTTGCGGGTACTGATCTCAGAGGCATCTTTCCAAACTGACAGAGCTGCGCCAACTTTCCTTCAATTTTACTTCCATCAGTAAAGATTTTTATTCCCGTATTGTTCTGTCGGTTAATTTCTGCACTATTCCCCAGACAAAGAAATTCCAGCTCCACCTGATCCGCAGGATGTGATGTCTCCTCATACGGTACTCTTCTCTCTAGCTCTCTGTCCCCTACTACCTGCTGTGAAAACCTTTCTTTATTTCATAGAGCGTGGCTGCTTCCTGGATTCTTAGATCCAATGGAAGCAGTCCAGCCAGCAGCAGGGCTGAGTTCAGAGACACCGTTTTGAGCAGCCGGATTATTTTCTGCAAGCCGCGTTGCGTCGTATCGAGCAACTTTTTATTTTAATTTTATTTGTTGCGAACGCCCAAGCACCAGCCGCATACATAACTATCGGTTCTACCACTGCAATATATATAGTCCTAATTATCTCCGGGTTCAGCCCTCAGTACGTCTTAGCGGCTCGACAGCTGACTGTACAGGTTTTGTGCCTTACGGCATACATTATGGACATGATTGTTAAATGTTAACCTGTCGTCAACTGTGAGGCCGAGAATTTTATTTCTCTGACCAATTTATATGCTCCCCATCCATGCTCAGAACTGGCGAATCATGTTTTAACTTATTTGTTATTAACATGGCCTTAGTTTTATGTGGCGCAAATGTGAGTTTATTCTTGACCCCACTCCGAACATGGGCAAGTGCAGAGTTTGCTCTTTCTTCTACTTCTATTGCCGTATCCCGGAGAAAATCAGGACTACATCGTCCGCGAACGCTTGACAGTGCTCCCCTTTTCTTGCAGCTCCTTAAGAAGTGGATTCAGCAGTAAGTTCCAGAACGTTGACCCCTACCGAGCCCTGCACACACCCTTTTTGTCGGTTTCCTAACCCATTCCGCACCTGCATACCTGACGCGCACTGTTCTATCCTTAAAATAGCTGCTCACCAGGCGCCTCAGGTTAGCTGGGCATCTGGTTTCTGCCAGTCTGCACCGTATTGATGTTAGGTTAGGTTAGGTTAGGTTAGGTTAGGTTAGTTAATAGGTTTTTTTTTTTTTTTTTGTGTTCACTGCTAAGGTGTCCTCCAACACAAGTCGGAGACTTTTCTCAGCTGTGTACGGACGTTTACATTTTTTTTTTTTTTTTTCACTGTCCTTGCTCTGTTGGATGGTAAGTAGATGATAATGGTATCAACAATTACCTGTGTTTATGTTTTTGGCTCCTGTTTATGTGCGTTGTCTGTATTATTATTACTTTTTTTTTTTTTTTTTTTTCTAGTATTTACATATTGAGTTCTATTAGCTAATTATATCAACTTTTGGTTAGTATATTCCGAATATATACACAGTATATATTATTATATACTTATTACTTAGTCTTATTTCTTTTAATGACATCTTTTGCTATATCTGTACAATACTCTATGAACTTATTTCTATTTATCTTAGACTCTAACAAAATAGGCAAATTTTCTTTACATATTTTAGTATCTAAGTCTATCTCTAATGATATTTTTTTCGCACAATACTTAGGACATTCTAATAATAAATGTTCTACAGTTTCTTCTATTCCAGACTCACAAGCACATTCTGAGAGTTTTACATTTAAATCTGTATAAATAACTTGAAAACCTCCGTGACCAGTGAGCACTTGCACTGTTACAAAATTCAGTTTGAGCTTCTGCAACAATCTATACGCTAGCCTAGCATCCGAAAAACATTTTGGTAACAGCTGCGGTACTACCCAGTTTATAGCGCTCATTCCATTTTTCTATGGTGTTCAACCTGATCTGTCGCTTAATAAATGAAATAGGACATTTATCATAGTCTGGTGCGGTCTTTCTGTAGAGAGCGGCTTGTTTAGCCAGTTCATCTGCTCTCTCGTTACCCAGCACCCCTACGTGCTCTAATCCAGAAGAGACGAATAGTTTTGTTCTGGTCTCTAATGGACATTAGATTAAGTCTAATGGCCATTACTAATGGATGATAAGAGTCCTGATTTCGAATAAGCTCCAGAGCTGATCTGAGTCACTAAATACGTTGGTTACAGTATAATTGTGTTCCAGTACTATCTTGTTGCCAGGAAGATAGCGTACATTTCAGCCTGAAAAACGGTGCAGAACGGTTCGAGTTTGAATTTCTTGGTTTTATCTCAGCATCATTATACCAACACGATAATGCTGTCTGACTTTACCTCAATTCTGCTGCCGTCCGTGTAGATCTGCATTCCTATTATGTTATGCCTTCTAGAGTTCCAGTCGCTGTGTCTTCCAGGCATTCAAAACTTATTTCAATTTCCCTTGCCGGATGAGGTGACTTAGAAAACATACTCTTTCCTCTAACTCCCTAAACCAATCTCCTCCTGGGTTTACCCCTCGTTTATAAAGACAGGCTGCTTCCTTGAGTCGAAGATCAAGAGGAAGCAGTCCCGCCAGGACAAGAGCAGCATTTAGGGAGACTGTTCGGTATGTTTTGCATATTTTTGCGCAAAACCTCTGGATCACATTTAGTTGCTTCTGGATGCTTATCTTTTCCGCCGCTTTGGCCCATCCACTTGCTGCGTATAAGATAATTGGTTCTATTACTGCTCGTATATCGTCCTGATAACCTCCGGATTCAGTCCCCATTCAAGTTTAGCTGTACATGCAAGCTGTTTGTAGATATTAGCCGCCTGACACACCATTTGCGCATGTTTTGGAAGGTCAGCTTTGATCAATTATCAATCCAAGTATTTTAATATCTTCTACCAGCTTTATGTCGGTTCCTCCCATGTGCAAGTGCGGAATATCGTATTTAAGTTTTGGTGATGATCATGGCGTGTGTCTTCTGTGGCGCGAACTTAAGCTTATTTTTCAGTCCCCAATGGAACACATAATTAAGAGCTGCATTGGCTTTCTCTTGTATGATTGAGGTTACTTTTCCAGAAAATATCAAGACGATATCGTCGGCAAAAGCTTGGCAGTACACACCCAACTTCTCCAAACCATCCAACAAAGGGTCCAGTAAAAGATTCCAATATGTGGGTCCTCCGATAGAACCCTTTACACAGCCCTTCGTCATTATTTTTGTGTAAGTAGCACCCGCGTATCCCACACAGACCCTCCTATCTTCTAAATAACTTTTACCAAACTTTGCAGGTTTTGCGGTCAAAGCAGCCCACAGCCTGCAGCGAATTGTTGGCCACCAGGCGCTGTCGAACGCGCCTTCTATATCGAGAGATACCACAATATTAATATATTTTTGTAAATTTTGTTTGACGTGTTGTAAAAGATCATACAATGAGTCCTCAGTACTACGTTGAGGAACGAACCCGTACTGTCTGGGATTAGCTTGCGGTAGAATATGCCATCTGATTCTACGTATCAAAAGTTTTTCTAGGATTTTCCTAGCACTGATAGTAATCCCATAGGTCTGAAGGATTTAGGGGTTAGGTTAGGTTAGGTTAGGTTAGGTTAGGTTAGGTTAGGTTAGGTTAGGTTAGGTTAGGTTAGGTTAGGTTAGGTTAGGTTAGGTTAGGTTAGGTTAGGTTAGGTTAGGTTAGGTTAGGTTAGGTTAGGGTAGGTTAGGTTAGGTTAGGTTAGGTTAGGTTAGGTTAGGTTAGGTTAGGTTAGGTTAGGTTAGGTTAGGTTAGGTTAGGTTAGGTTAGGTTAGGTTAGGTTAGGTTAGGTTAGGTTAGGTTAGGTTAGGTTAGGTTAGGTTAGGTTAGGTTAGGTTAGGTTAGGTTAGGTTTTTTTTTTTTTACGCAGCCCTCGACGGCCTGATCAGGCTTTTCTTCATCTGATACTACTATATTGTATATCCTAATATGTCGTCGCATTCTCTCTGTGTATACTGAGATATACACACAAGGAAGGTCGAATGGTTTGCTTACAACTTATAGTTAGTAATATTGCCAAACTTTGATATAACCTATTAGTAAATATTACTTCATCTTTATTATTACATCTAATTTATTATTACATTATTTTATTATTACATTTAATTTATTATTACCTTTAATTTATTATTTTCGTATTTAATTTCTAATTCGGGCTTTTATTTCTCTTTATTGCTATTTTTACGATCCCCTCACAATATTCAATAAATAATTTCTGCTTTTCTTATTTCCAAACATTATACTTAAATTTTCGATTACTACATTAGTTTCTGTTTTACTTTCCAATTCTTGCCTCTCTTTATTAAATCTTGGGCATTCAGCAAGTATATGTAGGATCGTCTCCTGAATTCCCGGCTCGCACACACAAGATGGGCTCTCCTTACATCGAAAACGACATAAGTATTCGGAGAACCCTCCATGCCCTGTCAATGTCTGGATCATTATTGAGATAGATCCACTTCTCTTACAATTTTATACGCAGCTACTATACTTCCAATAAACATTTTGGTAACTCTGCCAGTTTCTCCTTCTACGTACCTCCTGTTCCAGTTTTCCAGGGTATCTCCTGATTAGTTTTTGACGAAGGAGATGGGACAGCTGTCGTATTCTGGTTTACACTTCTTTCGCAGAGCAGCATACTTCGCAAGTTCGTCAGCGCGCCTGTTTCCCGCCAAGCCCGCATGGGCCTTCCTTTAACCAAAAAGTTGAATGCTTTTTGTTGGTTTACGATGTTTATTATATTTGTGCGGGTCTTGACTGCGAGAGGGTGTTGGGAGTCGTGGTTTACACGGACCTCGAGAGCAGATCTCGAGTCACTGTAAATTCCGGAAAGTGGTTTTGGTGCTATCGAGAATTTGCTCTGTTGCCCTATGTATGGCCAGTAGTTCTGCCTGGTAGACGGTGCAGTAGTCCGACAGTTTAAGCTTCAGAGTTTTGATCTCGGCTTCACTATTCCAAATGGAAAGTGCTGCTCCGACCTTTCCTCTATCTTGCTCCCGTCGGTAAAGATGCGTAGACTCTGGGTGTTATTTTGCCTTATTTCGTCCTCATCCACCAGACATGCAAACTGTAGGTCCATACAAGTTGCTGGATGGGGCACCCGGTTACCTCGCTTTTGTTCCAGAACTCGGTCCCCAGCACTGATCGGAGATTGCCTCTTTGCTGCAAAAGAGAAGCTGCTTCTTGAACTCTTAAGTCTAGAGGAAGCAGACCTGCCAGTGCTAAAGCCGAGTGAAGCGAGACAGTTCTGTACGCTTTATTATTTTTTGGGCAAACCCTCTGCACCATATCCAGGTGTTTTCGACCTCAACTTACGAGTCGCTGGCGCCCACGCGCTCGCCGCGTACAGTATCACCGGCTCAACCACCGCCGTGTACACAGTCCTGATAATCTCAGGTTGAAGGCCCCAACTGATCTTAGCAGCTCTCGACAGCTGTGCGTATAGAGTTGTTGTTTTCTTACACACATTCTTCACATGTGTGTTGAATGTGAGTTTCCTGTCAATTGTGACACTGAGCACCTTGATCTCATCCGACATGCCAATGCCTATCCCGCCCATGTTTAGTTGTGGAGAATCGTATTTCAGCTTGTTTGTTAGAACCATTGCCTTGGTCTTCTGAGGCGCGAATTTAAGTTTGTTACGGATTCCCACTTCCGAACATGCTCGAGAGCTGCATTGGCACGTCTCTGGATTTCAAGAGCTGTGTCCCCTGCAAATAATAGGACTATGTCATCAGCAATGCCTGACACCGGTCCCCGGTCGCGTCTAGTTTCTTTTAAGCAGAGGGTCCAGAAGCAAATTCCACAATACAGGACCCCAATGGAACCTTGTACACATCCCTTTGAAGTCATTTGAGTGACTTCCGCACCAGCATACCTTACCCTTATTTTTCTGTCCTGGAGATAGCTGTCCATCAGCCGTCTGATATTTATTGGACATCTTTCCTCAGCCAATCGGCATCTTATGGCTGGCCACCAAGCGCTATCAAAGGCTCCTCTATGTCAAGTGAAATCATAACAATTATTTTTATTATTCAATTCTGCGCGTATATATTCCATCATGTCATAGAGGAGTCCTCAGTGCTCCTCTGTGGCGTGAAGCCGTATTGGCGAGTACTGCTTGTAGGCTGATGTACCATCTTATCCTTCTGATGACCATCTTCTCCAGGACTTTTCCCATAACAGGTAATAGGGCCTATGGGTCTGTATGATTTAGGTGCGTATAGTCCTCTTTTCCAGGCTTCCGTGGCACATGACTACTGCCTCCTTCCATACGGTGGGGAAATATCCTAATTCCAAGCATTTATTTAAAAGGCTCAAAATATACCTGGGTTTTGCAAGATAGCTTCTCTGCATATATCAGCCGTGAAACCGTCCCCACCGGGTGCTTTGCGTTGAAGCTGTTGATAGCGTACCGAAGCTCTGCAAGTGTAAATGGGGGATCGCAAGAGTTATCTTCCGACCCTGCATTTACTTGTTTGGCTAAGTCTCTTGTACGCTGGTGTTCTGCGTCATCAGCCTCAACATCATCAACCGGGTAGAACGTCCTGGCCAATAACCTTGTTGATTCCACGTTTCCTAAGACCATCCCTTTCTCAATAAGGGGAATGTCTTCGTGTCGTTTTGCAGTTCTACCGATGACGCGGTATATGCCATCCCATAACCCTTCCCTGTCCTGTCTAGAACAGAAATCCTTCCAACTCTTTATTTGAGCCTTTTTTGCTTGACATTCATAAGCGTTTTTCGCTTCCAGGTACTCTTCGACCACAGCTGCTCTGCGTACCGAGGCTGCACACCTAATGCGGCGCTTCTTGGTGATGGTGTCCTTCTTTAGCTTGAGGAGTTCGTCGTTCCACCACGGTAAGGTAAGTATGCTTTTAGATTTCTTTTTAGGTATCGATTTTTCAGATGTGTTTCTAATGGCTTCCAAATATTTTTGCAAATGTAGATCTAGATTATCACTGTTTTTAATGGTGTTTATTACTTTTTCGTTCATGTTTATTTCTAACAATAATTTAGTCAGTTTCACATGAAACTGACTCCATTTTGCTTTTTTACTGTTATATATGCGTGTAGTTCTTTCAACTGTTATGCCTATTGGTTTTGTTTTGCTAATTTGAAATCTAATCGCGTTGTGGTCCGAACTCGTTATGCTATCATCCACTCTCCAGTCCTGCACTAGCTCCAGAAGGCTCTCCGAGCACGCTGTTATATCAACGTGGCTCTGATATCTTGTTCCTCCTCTTATTGTATCGAAGGTGGGAATATCCCCTTCGTTTAGTATTTGGAGGCTACTTACGAGAGACACCTGACCGACTCGGTGACTGCATCAACGGCTGCCTTCCCCGTCCTGTCCTTGTCTTGGGGATTTCAATGCTCGCTCAAGAGCTTGGAATGACACCCTGACTGTGATAGGGCGGAGACGGTTCTGAATGGGTAGGTGGTCTTGACCTCAGGCTACTAAACCGAGGTGTGGTCAAGACTTGCGTGAGACAGCAGGGAGAGTCGATCGTTGATCTCGTGGGCGACTTTTCCTGCTGAACAAATGGTTTCGGGCTGGCGAGTAGCTGAAGAGATAGTCACACTATTCGACCACCGGCACATTATATTTAATGTGCACCTCTACCCCACCCAGGAACAGGCACGGATGAAGGGTGTCTCTCGAGACGCTGGGCGCTAAGTCAGCTCGATAGGGACCTGCTGCTCGCTGCTGCACACGTGGTAGACTGGCCTGATGGCCCTGACTACTCGAACCGGTACGCGCAATTGACCCCAAGAACAGACGCAGAAGTTCATAAACGACATGGTGCTTATCTGTGACACCGGGATGCCTCGAGCAAAACCGCCAAAAAGAAATCTGTCTATTGGTGGTCAGCGGAGATCGCACAGCTACGTGCAGCCTGTCTGAAATCTCGACGTCGGTACACCTGAGCTCGAAGACGTAGAGGAGCCACTGGAGAGGAGAAAGATCAGTTACACGCTGAATATAGGAGAACAACTAAAGCCTTCAGGTTGCAATAGCTGATGCTAAGACCCGATCATTCAACGAACTCCTTGAAGGACCTGACGCAGATCCCTGGGGACGGCCGTATAAAATGGTTCTTGGTAAATTACGTCCGTGGGTCCCGCCACTGACGGCAACCATGGACACTGAATTCGTAGACAGGGTAGTAAACACTCTCTTCCCTAACAATGAGAACCAAATTGTGACTGAGACCCTGGAAGAGCGAATCACGTGGTCGGATGACTTAGCCGTATCAGAGGCAGAACTAAAGTGGGCTGTGAACGTCTAGAGGCGCGTAACACCGCTCCAGGTCCTGACGGAATACCAGGGCGAGCCCTAGTGCTCGCACTAAGTATATTGTCGAACAGGTTCCGCCACCTGCTCAATCATTGTCTGCGAACCGGCTGCTTTCCATCCACATGGAAACAAGCACGGCTTGTCTTACTAAGGAAGGCAGGGAGACCAGATGATCAGCCGTCAGCCTACCGGGCCAATTTGTCTGTTGGACGAAGCCGGCAAGCTTCTAGAGCGAATTATTGCCGGTCGTATTGGTGAACACTCGCAAGCGATGGCCCGGACCTCTGACTGCCAGTTCGGATTTAGGAGCAACGCTCAACTGTGGATGCAATTCTCCGCGTTCGCAGTATAACAGAAATGCGGTGTCCCAGGGAGGGTGGTATTGGCGGTGTCCTTGGACATAGTCAACGCCTTTAACTCCTCGCCTTGGCGGCTATCAAGAACGCTCTGGAATATCACAGAGTACCATACTACCTGCGGAGTATTGTAAACTCGTACCTATCGACTCGAGGAATTCTTTTTCCAAGCCGCAACGGTGAAGTGCGAGCCAAGGGAGTCGTTTGCGGGGTCCCGCAGGGGTCAGTGCTAGGGCCGCGTTTGTGGAATCTCGCATATGATACAGTCCTGCGGACGGATTTTCCCAGCGGTGTCAGTGTGGTGTGCTATGCAGATGATACTTTGCTGCTGGCTGAAGAAAGTACTCCAGAAAGGGCTGCGAGATTGGCTGAACTAGGTATTGCACTCATAGTTTCAAAAATAAGAGGGATTGGTCTGCAAGTAGCACCTCAAAAGACTGAGGCGCTCTGGTTCTATGATGGGCAGGAGCCGCAAAATACATTCGTGCGAGTTGGCGATACACAAGTACAAGTGGGAAGACACATGAAATATCTGGGCCTCATTCTGATGGAAGATGGCACTTTGAAGAGCACTTCAAACGCCTAGTCCCCGGATCCACAAGGTAACGGGGCAATGCAAAGACTGCTGCCCAATCTAGGGGACCCTGGAAGAGGTACGCCGCTCTACGCAGGTGTCGTAAGGTCCATAGCTCTCACGGTGCTCCTGTGTGGTCTCATAGACTGTCAGGGGCGCGTAGACGTGCTGCGATGCTAAATGCGACGCAGCGCCTAATAGCAATTAGGATCGCACGAGGTTACCGGACAATATCGTACGAAGCGGCAACTGTCTTGGCGAGATTCCCTCCCGACATCCTGGCAGATATGGAAGCAACTGTTTATCAACAGATGCGCGACCTACGCCAGAGGGAGGGAAATATTTCCGAGTTGTTTACGAGACTACGAAAGGGCCCACCGAGACGCCGAAAATAAGTGGTACGAGCAGTTACTACTGCCACATAACGCGTCTCAGCGCGTAGTGGGGCGATCCTGCCTAGTTTTCGAGCTTGGCTGGACAGGAAAAGCCGGGTCACGTATAGATTGACGCAGGTACTCACCGGACATGGCTGCTTCGGTGAGTACCTGAACAGAATTGACGGGAGCAAACGGCGCAGTGTCATCACTGTGGGCATAACCGGGACGACGCGCAGCACACACTGAACACCGTCCAGCTTGGCGGACGAGCGGCGTATCCTGGCATCCGTGATTGGGGCAGACCTCTCCTTAAAAGCCGTTATCGCGGCGATGCTGGAAAGGAAACCCGCATGGAAGTTGATGGTCACCTTTGCGAGACAGTGATGACGCAAAGGAGGCCGCGGAGCGGGAACGAGAACGCGCGAACCCCGCTCGAGGGCGAGGACGACGACGTAGCCGTCGTGGTCGCTGCGTAGGAGGCCCCCCTATTTCTTCCTGAAATATGAGGAGGCCCCGGGAGCCGCTGGTCAGGAGAAGTAGGGGCTTCAACTGGCCTAAACATCTTACGGCGGACCCGGGAAGTCAGTGGTGAATGGTGGTCGCACCGCTGAAGTGTGTGAGATGGCCCGGTCCTGTAAGGACCAGAGACGGGCAGAAATGCGAGGCGCTAGGAAAGTTCTGGTTGTGTTCCTTTGGAGATCCCAGGGCTTTCCGACGAGCGCTGAGGAGGGCCACCGGAGGGGTTTTAGTTGGTAAGAATCCAACATAACCCGGCTTCACCCCTAAGGAGTCGGGTATCTTGTGGAAGATTTCCCCTTCGACAAAAAAAAAAAAAAAAAAAAAAAAAAAAAAAAGGTTAGGTTAGGTTAGGTTAGGTTAGGTTAGGTTAGGTTAGGTTAGGTTAGGTTAGGTTAGGTTAGGTTAGGTTAGGTTAGGTTAGGTTAGGTTAGGTTAGGTTAGGTTAGGTTAGGTTAGGTTAGGTTAGTTAGGTTAGGTTAGGTTAGGTTAGGTTAGGGTAGTTAGGTTAGGTTAGGTTTTTTTTTTTTTTTTTAATTCTGGTTCTGACATGGGAGATCAGGGCCTTTTTATTCTTTTTATGCTTGATTTTCTGTTTATTTTTTCTTATCGCTTTATTTTTTTTTGTTTAAATATAATGCTATTTATATTGCATAGTTTTATTATACTCAAAATTTTTAAATGCTTAATATTCTCTATATTGAACTGGTAGCGTATTCTATTATATACGCCACAGTTTCTTCCACGCCACAGTCACTTATGACTACTCACTTATTTTTATTTACTACTAGATTTGCTATATATTTACAGTATCTTATGAATCTATTTCTACTTTTCTCATTCCTAATTACATCACAAATATTTTCTTTATTAATTTTTATACCTATCGCAGCTTCCACATCGTATCTTTCCTTACCATAGATGGGGCACTCTGTAATAAGGTGAGTCACATTTTCCTTTTCTCAGGGTCACATGCGCATGATGGGCTCTCACATTTAAAGCGATGCAAGTAATCCGAGAACCCACCATGTCCCGTCAGCACCTGTATTGCCAATGGGTCCAACCACTTTTTAATAATTGAGTAAGCCTCAATAGCGTCTGGGAAGAATATTTTGGTCGTATACGCCGTGTCTCCTTCTTTATACTGCGTGTTCCATTCGATAAGTGACTCCTGACGGATTTGTCTCTTAACGAATGAAATAGGCACCCGTCATAGTCCGGTCGCCTTTGATTTTAAGAGCTGCCTCCTTTGCCAACTGATCCGCTCTCTCGTTCCCTTCCAACCCAGCGTGTGCTTTAATCCAGTGGAGATTTATGGATTTACCTTGATTTTTTATTTTCTTTATATTTAAAGCTATATTAACTGCTAACGGGTGGAGGGAACACCTTGCGTTAACGTCTGGAGAGCAGACATGGAGTCGCAATAAATATTGCAGCTTTGTGCAGAATTTTGGAGTGTGAAATTAGTTGCTTCAAGCAGAGCCAGCAGTTCCGCCTGGAAGACAGTGCAAAATTTTCCAGTTTCAGTTTGCGGTTATTGTCTCCGCGGCGTCTTTCCAAACTGAAAGAGCCGCGCCAACTTTCCCTTCGATTTTACTTCCATCGGTATAAATGTTTAATCCTGGACTCTTATGTTGGTCCATTTGTGCACTGTCCGCCACGCAAATAAACTGTAGCCCTACTTGATCCGCTGGGTGTAATGTCTCCTCGTACGGTATATTCCTTTCCACGTCCCTGTCTCCCACTACCCGCTTAGACAGTCCTTTCTTTATTTCATAGCGAGGCTGCTTCCCGGACCCTCAGATCCAATGGAAGCAGTCCAGCAAGCAGCAAGGTCGAGTTCAGTGATACCGTTTTGTACGATTTTATTATTTTCTGCACAAAGCCGCGCTGCACCGCATCGAGCTGTTTTTTAATTTTAATTTTATGTGTAGCAGGCGCCCATGCACTAGCTGCGTACATAATTACGGGCTCCACTACCGCAATATATATGGTCCTAACTATCTCCGGGTTCAGTCCTCAATGTAGTTTTTTTTTAGTGGGTCTCGACAGTTGACTATAAGACTTTGTGCCTTACGGCACACATTCTGCACATGGCTATTGAATGTTAATCTTTCGTCAACTGTGAGGCCAAGAATTTTAATCTCACGAGACCATTCATCGCGCATTCTCTCCCATGCTCAGAATTGGTGAATCATATTTTAACTTATTTGTAAGTAACATTGCCTTAGTTTTTTGTGGGGCGAATGAAAGTTTATTTTTGATTCCCCAATTCCGAACATGAGTGAGGATAGCATTTGCTCTTTGCTGTAATTCCGACGCTGTATCCCCGGAGAAAATCAGGACCACATCGTCCGCGAACGCCTGACAGTGCTCGCCTCTCCCATTAATTTCTTCAATGAGTGGATCCAGCAACAAATTCCAGAAAGTTGGACCTAGTTAGGTTAGGTTAGGTTAGGTTAGGTTAGGTTAGGTTAGGTTAGGTTAGGTTAGGTTAGGTTAGGTTAGGTTAGGTTAGGTTAGGTTAGGTTAGGTTAGGTTAGGTTAGGTTAGGTTAGGTTAGGTTAGGTTAGGTTAGGTTAGGTTAGGTTAGGTTAGGTTAGGTTAGGTTAGGTTAGGTTAGGTTAGGTTAGGTTAGGTTAGGTTAGGTTAGGTTAGGTTAGGTTAGGTTAGGCCAGGCCAGGCCAGGCCAGGCCAGCCAGGCCAGGCCAGGCCAGGCCAGGCCAGTCAGGCCAGGCCAGGCTTCAGGCCAGGCCAGGCCAGGCCAGGCCAGGCCAGGCCAGGCCAGGCCAGGCCAGGCCAGGCCAGGCCAGGCCAGGCCAGGCCAGGCCAGCCAGGCCAGGTTGTGCCAGGCCAGGCCAGGTCAGGCCAGGCCAGGCCAGGCCACCAGGCCAGGCCAGGCCAGCCAGGCCAGGCCAGGCCAGGCCAGGCCAGCCAGGCCAGGCCAGCCAGGCCAGGCCAGGCCAGCCAGGCCAGGCCAGGCCAGGCCAGGCCAGCTCAGGCCAGGCCAGGCCAGGCCAGGCCAGGCCAGGCCAGGCCAGGCCAGGCCAGGCCACCAGGCCAGGCCAGGCCAGCCAGGCCAGGCTAGGCTAGGTTAGGTTAGGTTGGGTTAGGTTAGGTTTTTTTTTTTTTTTTTTTTTTTTTTTTTTTTTTGTATCTCCTCATTCCTGACATGGGAGATCAGGGCCCTTTTCACTATTTTTATTCGTATCTTTCTTTTATTTGTTTCTGCATAATGTTTTTTGGTATTTACGTGCTTTTTTAATATATTTCACTATACTAATTACAATTTGTGTTTTCATTCATTCATCTTTTACATATTTTCACTTATCTTTAGCTCTTATTTCTACTTACTCTACATAACATTTTCTGCTTATTCTATTTATTACTTACATTTCTATTATAGTTTTCTATTATATATGGGTGAAGACTATATAAGTTTACACAATCTTACTATTATTCTATTTACATTATTTGTTTAGTACATTCTTATCTCTACTTACTTACTCTATCTATTACATTCATTGCTTTATACTTTCATTAGACTATCCACATATATGCTATCATATATGTTTCTACGTCTTATTTAATGTCTTGTTTTTATTTATTACCTTTTTTCCTACGTGTTTACAGTAATTTAGAAATTTAATTCTAGTTTCCTTATTCATAACTATTTTATGTATATTATCTAATTCTATTTTTATTCCTAGTTCGAGCTCTAAGTTTAGCCTATCCCTTGCATACACAGGACACTCAACAATTATATGTGCCACAGTTTCTTTTTTAGAGATGTCACAGCTGCACGATGGGCTCTCCTTGCACTTAAAACGATACAAGTATTCGGAGAATCCGCCATGCCCCGTCATAAGTTGCACCAATGCACAATCGAGATTTGTTTTTCTAATAATAGGGTACGCCTTAATTACGTCTGGGAAAAAGATTCTAGTCACTGACGCTGTTCCTCCTCTTTATAGCGCCGGTTCCATTCATCAAGGACTCCAGGCGGATTTGTCTTTGACGAAGGAAACCGGGCACTTCTCATAATCGGGTCTTCTTTTTATTTTTAAGGCAGCCTCCTTCGCCAACTCATCCGCCCTTTCATTCCCTTTCGTTCCTTTGTGTGCCTTTACCCAAAACAAGTGAGTGCTACCTTTATTTTTGCTAATCCTGTCTATGTTCCTCCTAATCTCTGCTACTAAAGGATGTGACGAGGAATACTGAGCAATTGTCTGCAGAGCGGACCTGAGTCGCTATAGATGTTGTAATTTTGTCCCGGGTTTTTAACCATATATTTTGTTGCTTGAAGAAGGGCAAGTAATTCCGCCTGGTACACGGTGCAGAAGTGTCCCAATTTAAATTTTTGGTACTGGTCTCGGCGACGCCATTCCAAATCGATAGCGCCGCTCCGACTTTTCCTCAATTTTACTGCCATCAGTAAATATATTTATGGTCTTGCTGTTACTTAGTTCCACCTCTGCACCGCCCCCAGACACATAAATTCCAGCCCTTTCTGCTCCGCCGGATGTGGCATCTCTACATACGGTAATTTCGCTTCCATTTCCTATCTCCAACAACTCTCCGGGAGAAGCCTTTTTCACTTCATAGAGAGCAGCTGCTTCTCGGATTCTAATGTCCAAGGGGAGCAACCCGGCAAGCAGTAAGGCCGAATGCAAAGAGACTGTCCTGTACGCTCTAATAATTTTTGGACAAAACCTCTTTGTACTGCGTCGAGCTGCCTTCTGATCAATATCTTACTGGTTGCCATCGACCATGCGCTTGCTGCGTACATAATAACAGGCTCCAACACAGCGATATATAGTGTCCTGATTACTTCAGAATTTAGTCCCCAGTGAACCTTTGCGGCTCTCGACAGTTGAGCATACAAGTTTTGAGACTTCCGACACACATTTTTACATGTGTGTTAAAGGTCAGCTTGTTGTCAACTGTGAGGCTGAGTATTTTAATTTCTTTATTTAATTCTATTCTTTCCCCACCCATGCTCAGAAGCGGAGAGTCATACTTCAGTTTGTTTGTTATCACCATTGCTTTGGTTTTGTGTGGTGCAAACCTCAACCTGTTTCGGACTCCCCACTGCTGAACATGTGCTAGAGCCGCATTTGCCCGTTGTTGCACTTCTTGTGTTGTTAAGCCCGTGAAGACCAGTATCACATCATCTGCAAAAGCCTGACAGTACTCCCCCGCTTTTTGTAGTTCTTCTAATAGTGGATTGAGCAATAGGTTCCAAAATGTTGGTCCACCTATTGAGCCCTGCACGCACCCCTTCGTTGCACTCTTTGTCCATTCCGAGCCGGCGTACCTGACGCGAACTTTCCTATCCTTTAGGTAGCTGTCAACTACACGTCTGAGGTTTATCGGCATTTTGTTTCGCCAATCTACACTTTATGGCCGGCCACCACGCGTTATCGAAGGCCCCCTCTATGTCCAGCGATATCAAGACGATGACTTTTTTATCAGAAAGCCCCGCTCTGATGTACCGCATTAGGACATAGAGGGAGTCCTCAGTACCGCGCTGCGGCATAAACCCGTATTGACAGCTACTTATATGGGGCACTATGTGCCATCTTATTCGCCTTATCAGCATTTTTTCAAGTATTTTGCCCAAAACGGGCAGCAACCCTATCGGTCTATACGATTTGGGGCACGTGTAGGTCTCTTTGCCAGGTTTTCGCAGCACCACTACTATTGCTTCTTTCCATTTTGTGGGGAAGTGTGACAGCGTCAGACATTTATTTAACAGCCCCAGAAACAGTTCCAAATCCAGAGAGACCGCCACCTCACATATGTCCGCCGTGAGACCGTCTAGGCCAGGAGCTTTTTTCGGATTGAAACTTGACACAGCCCATTTTAGCTCATCTTCAGTAAATAAGGGATCGTATGTTTCATCATGCAATACCTTATTCACTATTTCAGCTGTTTTCCTTATATGGGAGTGTTCCGTGTTGTCATCCAAGGCGTTGTCTTCTGGGTAGAAAGTGTCTGCGAGCATCTTAGCCGATTCTTCATTTCCTAGAGTTTTACCATTGTGTTCAATTGGAAGATCTTCTTGTCTCATAGTTGTACGGCTAATCACCCTATAAACACTATCCCACATAGATTCCCTATCTTGGCGGCCGCAAAACTCTTTCCAACTTGTAGTCTGTGCCTTCTTTACCTCTAGTTGGTATTTGTGTTTGGCGTTCACATACTGCTCAACGACCCATTCTCGGCGAACTGGGGCGGCATTGACTATTCGTCGCTTCTTTCTTTGGACCTCTTTTTTCAGTTTAGCCAGTTCCTCGTTCCACCAAGGCAGTCCCATTCGCTTTTAGTGCTTACTTTTCGCAACGTGTTTTACAAGTTTCTTCTATTGCGCCAGTGTATATATCTATGGCTTTATCTAGACTCTCTTTAGTATTTATTCTATTTATTTCGGTTTTATTAAGTTTTATCTTTCCAAATTTGGGTGAGTTTCTCACGAAACTCACTCCAGTTTGCATTTTTGTGCTAAATTTTCTTGTGGTTCGTTTTATGTCCTGTCCTATAGCTTTTTAATATATATTTCGAATAGGACTGCCCTGTGGTCCGAGTTGATTACATTTTCTGACAGCCGCCAGTTTTCTACCCTTCCTAGAAGGTTCGACGAGCAAGTGGTCACATCCACGCAGCTTGTGTATCTTTTCCCGCCTCTGATAGTGTCGAATGTGGGCTCTGTCCCCCTGTTCAGCAGGTGTAGTTCTAGTTCATCGAACGTGGCTGCCACCTCCAATCCCCTTGAATCCGTTTTTTGGCTGCCCCACCATGTGTTCCATGCATTGACATCTCCTCCCAGTACCACATTTTTTGTTCCCAACATCTCTACAGCCATCTTCATGTGTTCTAAATAGGGATCAATTGGTTTATCACCCTCCAAGTACAGTGAGATGATTCCAATCTCCCAAGCTTCGGTTCTTAATTTTGCGACTGCTATGTTCTCTGTTGTTAAGGTGGGGAACAGAGTTATATCCAATGTGTCGTCGAAAATTATAATGGCTGCTTTAATGACTACATCGGTGTTAGGCTTTCTTGAGCACTGGACCGTTCTCACACCCGGGTATTGCTTCATTTCTCCTATTCTGCTGATGTATGGTTCTTGAACCATAGCAAATGCCCACCTCCTCTTAGATGCCTCCATAATTAATTCTGCCGTTGCTATCTCGCATCTCTGAAGATTGGCTTGATAACGCGATACTGGGAGTCGTTGTCATTTGTTACGTTGTTGGTGCTGATGGTCCTTGATGCAACTTTAGCAGTAAGCTATGGTGGATCGCGCTATCATCTCCCACTTCTTTCTTATTGGAAATTTGAGCTAAATGCGTTATGGTCTTTTCTATCAATTTTTGCCTTAGTGCAATTTCGACAAGTCGGGATCTCGCCAGAAAGCCAGTCTGCGCATTCTGACTTTAGGTGCGGGCCTCCACAATGACTACAAATGTCCACTGTGTCAGTACATAACCTTTTTGTATGTCCATACCCCAGACAGCGTGAGCATTGAATTAGGGGAGACTGATCTGCAACTCTTACTCGTTGAAGGTCTATATGTACTACTCCCGCCTCTATGAATCGATTCCACAATTGCGGTGAAACCTTCAACACTACATGTGAAGTTAGTGAATTTCTTGCTCTTTTTCTATATTTAATTTCTATTCTCTGAAATTCTTCATTTATATCCTTCAACAAGTGTTTATTTTGAACCTTTATAGCTTTTATTATATCCTCGTCGGTGTTGTATTGCATTACATCTCTCATAATAATTAATGGATCTTTGTTTTAATCTCTTCTACATTAAGTTCTTCTCCTACTTTCTTTAGTTTTTCTTTAACTATTTCTATCTCTTCCACCGTGTTACATCCTACTATCACTTTTCTATCCCTTGCTTTTCTAATTTTATCTACCTTTATTCCTTCTTCCTTTGCGTTTATTGCCTTCTTATTTTATCTATAACCTGATCTCCGGTGTCTCTCTCTCTCGTCACTTGAGGTGATAACCACTGGAGTGAACTGCCGTGCTCTTCTGAGGTAACTTCTTTGCAGGCCCAGCCAATACACTTGCGTATGTTCCTCTCTCTTCCTTCAGTTCTGTTCTTAATTTCAATTTCTTTCCTGCTTTCTTCCATGATTCTTCCATGTTCGTCTAATTTCTTCATTAGCATATGTTCAATTTCTTTATTCTTCTCATTTTCTTCACCTGATTTTCTTTCTCTGCTCTCATGTTCCTTTGGTTTATAACCTTTGGTTGGATTAAGTTTGTTCAGCTTCCTTTACCAACTGGTAGAGTCTTTCAATTGCTTGGGTTACTTGAGCTTAATATCCGTTTTCAAGTTTCGTGAGTTATTTATGCAATTTTGCTTTATGCAGGCAAGCTCGAGCCTCTGTCACTCTATCTACATATTTTACAGTGTCACTTACAACCTTATCAGGTGTTCTATTAGGAGTTCCTTTGAATCTTGAGTAGGCACAGTTTTTGTTGCGATCTAGTCACTGGAGGTAGTCTGTTTCGGCAAAGCTTGTGTATTGACATTTTTTCTGTCTTTCCTGCCTCCCATTCTCCTACACTCTTCCTCACCTTAGAAGTTTCCTTCCGAGGTGGTCCTGTTTTTCCAATTCACTGGGAGCCCTGAGGGGCCCTGTCTCTATTGGCGTCCTCATTCTTTTAACAGGGTACGTACTCCGAACATGTTTGTAGGGGAACTCGTCAAATTAAATTTCTAAATATTTGTATAAGTTATAAATTGATTAATAGTTTAACTTTACTATATTCCAGCAGTTAACACAGCTTCGTTACTAATATGAAAATACTTAGTCTAAGATATTAAATATATGTAAAGTTGCCACCCGACGGTCCGACGTGTTCTGTGCGTAGTGTTACTACTTATTACTTCTAATACTTTTTAATTTAAGGGATTTTATGTTCAGATATTACTAGAAGGAAAATAGCCACAGGAAAACACAACAAACATAAGATTAAAATTTAAAATAAAAATAAAATAAAAATTAAATAAAACAAATTTAAGAATTAAAATTTTTCAGCAAACACCAAATTTGGGTGGTTCAGGTTATGGACACTAACAAGACAATTTGTTTGAGCCCAAACTCGGTGTATCTATCTACTCTAGTTTAAAAGTTACAAGGCCTCAAATAATCAAAGATGGCGTCCCCTATTTTTAGAACAACTATTTCTGGCGGGAATCTCGGTCTATTTTTATCGTGTTTGGACTCTCCTGTCTAGTCTTAAAAAGATCTTTATGATTCTGAGGAAAAAACCCCCCCCTTTTTTTCAGACTTATTCTCCAATTTTCTATGTGCTAATTGGTAGGCTCTCCCGTGACGCCTCAAACGAGCCCAAACTCGAGGGTGCCAGACCCAATGGTTCTCGAGATATACGTGGATAAATTTTTTCAATATGGCGGCCTAATGTCACTAAATTTCTCAACTCAGCTGTCCCAGTAGGTAAATATATCAAGTTTGGTATCGTTTGAAAGGTCTCAACGAGCACTTTACAACTATTTTAGTAAATTTACTCTAATAACAACAGATAACAAATAAATAACAAAAAACACAAAAAATGTTCTATCTTCTTTACCTTCACTCCGATTTTCAAAATTAAAACGTCATATGTTTTATAATTTCAAGCAGTTCTTCACTCCTTGCTTCAACTTTTTGTGAGAAGTCCAAAACACCGACCTCGTGGTCATATAGTTTTACAAAAAATGTTATAATTAAGAAATTTTCAGTCACAAAAATCTGAAATTTTGTAGACAAGAAGAAAACACAATTGGTCGTCTACTTAAGATTTAAAAACACCATAGTCTCGATTTAGATTTTTCCCTAGGCTGCGTCAAAGTTGACTAAAGTTTTAAAAATCTAGTTTTTGGTAACAAATGTTACCACTGCACCAATTTTATTAAAAGTGTTTCAGATTAACTGTCTCTCAAAGGCGCGTTTCTGGACACCTTCAAATCTTGCCGCAGATGACGGTTCCAAAACACGTGGCCACGTGGTTTTGGTAAAACTGTTATATCTTCGTAAAAATTGACAAAAATTTTTCGAACAACTTGCCTCATGAGCGGGCACGAGTGCGGAATGTAATGCACAGAAGAAAAAAGTATGTTATAGCTTTAGTTTTTGCAGCGTACAGCAAAATCTAGCGAAATTTTTGAAAATTTTACCGTTTTGAGGTTATTTTTAACTGTTTTTCACTTATATCTTTTAAACTATGCGCGTGTACTTAAATTCTCAATTACATCCACGTAGGTGACACTGAGACGCACATTTTGACATATAACACAGCACTGTAGCACAATATTTTCCACACTTTAACAATTTTAACACGGAGCGTTTAAAAAACGCTGCTAACGGAACGACGTTCGGAGCGCAACTGGTTAGGTTAGGTTAGGTTAGGTTAGGTTAGGTTAGGTTAGGTTAGGTTAGGTTAGGTTAGGTTAGGTTAGGTTAGGTTAGTTAGGTTAGGTTAGGTTAGGTTAGGTTAGGTTAGGTTAGGTTAGGTTAGAAGAAGAAGAAGCTAGGTTAGGTTAGGTTAGGTTAGTTAGGTTAGGTTAGTTAGGTTAGGTTAGGTTAGGTTAGGTTAGTTAGGTTAGGTTAGGTTAGGTTAGTTAGGTTAGGTTAGTTAGGTTAGGTTTTTTTTTTTTTTTTTTTTTTTTTTTTTAATTCTAGTTCCCCGATGGGAGATCAGGACTTTTCCTTCTTTTTCTTTTCATTTTTCTTTTCTTTTATTTTGTTGTTTACTTTTTATGGTTTTATTTTTATTAATTGGGTTTATGCTTATGCTATTACAATTTTACTCCTAGGGTCTTTTTATTATCTAAGTTAATGTTACTTATGTTATTTCAGTGCTTCTTTTTCTTTCTTACAATTTTATTTGTCTGTTAACATTATATACTTAGGTGTTTTATATATGTTACTGCTCTATTTTATTTCTTTTATTTATTTTAATTGCTACCTTAGATACTATTTCCTTACAGTATTTTAAAAACTTATTTCTACTTTCCTATTACTAATTATCTGACATATATTTTCTGTTTTTATTTCTATTCCTATATCTATTTCTAAATCGTACCTATATTTATTATAGATAGGGCATTCTGCAATTACGTGTATTGCCGTTTCTTCTGTTTAGTCACAGGGACACGCTGGGCTCTCCTTACATCTGAACCTGTACAGGTATTGAGAGAACCCACCGTGTCCTGTTATAATCTGGACTAATTTTGGTTCCATTTCCATTTTTATAATTGTGGGATATGCTTTTATCGCATCCGGGAAAATATTTTGTATTGAGGCCGTCTCCTTCTTTATAGCGTTGAAACGACTCCATCAAGCGACTCCAGTCGTATCTGTCGCTTGATAAATGAACAATCACAGACACACGACGGGCTCTCTTTACACTTAAAACGATGCAAATATTCAGAGAACCCGCCATGGCCTGTCATCACCTGTATTGCCATTGGTCTAAGTTCAGTTTTCTTACAATTGAGTAAGCTTCACCAGCATCCGGAAAGAATATTTTAGTAGTCGTTGCCGTATCGCCCCTCCCTATAGCGCGTCTTCCACTCGTTGATCGTTTCCTCGCGGATTTGGCTCTTAACGAAGGAAACTGGGCATTTGTCGTAGTTAGGCTGTCTTTAATTTTGAGTGCTGCCTCCTTTGCTAATTGGTCTGCTCTCTCGTTTCCTTCCATCCCAGCGTGAGCTTTTACCCAGTAAAGTGTAACAGATTTACTCCTGTCTTTAATTTTCTTTTATATTTTCTACAATATTTAGCGCTAATGGATGGAAGGAATCACCTTGGATTGTTGTCTGAAGAGCAGACTTGAGTCGCAATATATATTGCAACTTTGTGCAGAGTCTTGAGCGCGAATTTAGTAGCTTCAAGCAGAGCCAGAAGTTCCGCCTGGTAAACAGTGCAAAATGTCCCAATTTTAGTTTGCGGGTACTGATCTCAGAGGCATCTTTCCAAACTGACAGAGCTGCGCCAACTTTCCTTCAATTTTACTTCCATCAGTAAAGATTTTTATTCGTATTGTTCTGTCGGTTAATTTCTGCACTATTCTCAGACAAAGAAATTCCAGCTCCACCTGATCCGCAGGATGTGATGTCTCCTCATACGGTACTCTTCTCTAGCTCTCTGTCCCCTACTACCTGCTGTGAAAAACCTTTCTTTATTTCATAGAGCGTGGCTGCTTCCTGGATTCTAGATCCAATGGAAGCAGTCCAGCCAGCAGCAGGGCTGAGTTCAGAGACACCGTTTTATAAGCTTTGATTATTTTCTGCATTGCAAGCCGCGTTGCGTCGTATCGAGCAACTTTTTATTTTAATTTTATTTGCCAGAACGCCCAAGCACCAGCCGCATACATAACTATCGGTTCTACCACTGCAATATATATAGTCCCACTATCTCCGGGTTCAGCCTCAGTGTATTTAAGGGTTCGACAGCTGATCAGTAATAGGTTTTGTGCCTTACGGCATACATTATGGACATGATTGTTAAATGTTAACCTGTCGTCAACCAGAGGCCGAGAATTTTTATTTCTCTGGACCAATTTATATGCTCCCCATCCATGCTCAGAACTGGCGAATCATGTTTTAACTTATTTGTTATTAACATGGCCTTAGTTGTATGTGGCGCAAATGTGAGTTTATTCTTACCTCAATTCCGAACATGGGCAAGTGCAGAGTTTGCTCTCTTTTCTACTTTACGCCGTATCCCCGGAGAAAATCAGGACTACATCGTCCGGCGAACGCTTGACAGTGCTCCCCTTTTTCTTGCAGCCCTACATGGATTCAGTAAGTTCCAGAACGTTGACCCCTACCGAGCCTCCTGCACACACCCTTTGTCGGTTTCCTAACCCATTCCGCACCTGCATACCTGACGCGCACTGTTCTTATCCTTAAAATAGCTGTCTACCAGGCGCCTCAGGTTAGCTGGGCATCTGGTTTCTGCCAGTCTGCACCGTATTGATGTTAGGTTAGGTTAGGTTAGGTTAGGTTAGGTTAGGTTAGGTTAGGTTTTTTTTTTTTTTTTTTTTGTGTTCACTGCTAAGGTGTCCTCCAACACAAGTCGGAGACTTTACTCAGCTGTGTACGGACGTTTACATTTATTTTTTTTTTTCACTGTCCTTGCTCTGTTGGATGGTAAGTAGATGATAATAGTATCAACAATTACCTGTGTTTATGTTTTTTATTCTGTTTATGTGCGTTGTCTGTATTATTATTACTTTTTTTTTTTTTTTCTAGTATTTACATATTGAGTTCTATTATTAATTATATCAACTTTGGTTAGTATATTCCGAATATATACACAGTATATATTATTATATACTTATTACTTAGTCTTATTTCTTTTAATGACATCTTTGCCATATCTGTACAATACTTATGAACTTATTTCTATTTATCTTAGACTCTAAATAAATAGGCAAATTTTCTTACATATATTTTAGTATCTAAGTCTATCTCTAATGATATTTTTTCGCACAATACTTAGGACATTCTAATAATAAATGTTCTACAGTTTCTTCTATTCCAGACCTCACAAGCATTATCTCTGGAGAGTTTTTACATTTAAATCTGTATAAATAACTTGAAACCCTCCGTGACCAGTGAGCACTTGCACTGTTACAAAATTCAGTTTGAGCTTCTGCAACAATCTATACGCCAGCTCAGCATCCGGAAAAACATTTTGGTAACAGCTGCGGTACTACCCAGTTTATAGCGCTCATTCCATTTTTCTATGGTGTTCAACCTGATCTGTCGCTTAATAAATGAAATAGGACATTTATCATAGTCTGCGCGGTCTTTCTGTAGAGAGCGGCTTGTTTAGCCAGTTCATCTGCTCTCTCGTTACCCAGCACCCTACGTGCTCTAATCCAGAAGAGACGAATAGTTTTGTTCTTGGTCTCTAATGGACATTAGATTAAGTCTAATGGCCATTACTAATGGATGATAAGAGTCCTGATTTCGAATAAGCTCCAGAGCTGATCTTGAGTCACTAAATACGTTGGTTACAGTATAATTGTGTTCCAGTACTATCTTTGTTGTTAGGAAGAAGTGTACATTTCAGCCTGAAAACGGTGCAGAACGGTTCGAGTTTGAATTTCTGGTTTTTATCTCAGCATCATTATACCAACACGATAATGCTGCTCCGACTTTCATCAATTCTGCCGCCGTCCGTGTAGATCTGCATTCCTATTATGTTATGCCTTTCTAGAGTTCCAGTCGCTGTGTCTTCCAGGCATTCAAAACTTATTTCAATTTCCCTTGCCGGATGAGGTGACTTCAGAAAACATACTTTTTTCTCTAACTCCCTAAACCAATCTCCTGGGGTTTACCCTTCGTTTATGAATATTGTATTGCTCCTTGAGTCGAAGATCAAGAGGAAGCAGTCCCGCCAGGACAAGAGCAGCATTTAGGAGACTGTTCGGTATGTTTTGCATATTTTTGCGCAAAACCTCTGGATCACATTTAGTTGCTTTCTGGATGCTTATCTTTTTCCGCCGCTTTGGCCCATCCACTTGTTGCGTATAAGATAATTGGTTCTATTACTGCTCGTATATCGTCCTGATAACCTCCGGATTCAGTCCCCATTCAAGTTTAGCTGTACATGTGTTGTTTGTAGATATTAGCTGCTTTCCGACACACCATTTGCGCATGTTTTGAAGGTCAGCTTTGATCAATTATCAATCCAAGTATTTTAATATCTTACCAGTTTTATGTTTGTTCCTCCTATGCAAGTGCGGGAACACGTATTTAAGCTTGGTGATGATCATGGCGTGTGTCTTCTGTGGCGAACTTAAGCTTATTTTTCAGTCCCCAATGGAACACATAATTAAGAGCTGCATTGGCTTTCTTGTATGATTGAGGTTACTTTTCCAGAAAATATCAAGACGATATCGTCGGCAAAAGCTTACAGTACACACCCAACTTCTCCAAACCATCCAACAAAGGGTCCAGTAAAGATTCCAATATGTGGGTCCTCCGATAGAACCCTGTACACAGCCCTTCGTCATTATTTTGTGTAAGTAGCACCCGCGTATCCCACACAGACCTCCTATCTTCTAAATAACTTTACCAACTTTGCAGGTTTTGCGGACAGCGTTTCTCTGACAGCCTGCAGCGAACAGCACACCAGGCGCTGTCGAACGCGCCTTCTATATCGAGAGATACCACAATATTAATATATTTCTTTTGTAAATTTTGTTTGACGTGTTGTAAAAGATCATATTAATGAGTCCTCAGTACTACGCGTTGAGGAACGAACCTGTACTGTCTGGGATTAGCTTGCGGTAGAATATGCCATCTGATTCTACGTATCAAAAGTTTTTCTAGATTTTCCCTAGCACCGATAGTAATCCCATATGTCTGAAGGATTTAGGGTTAGTTAGGTTAGTTAGGTTAGGTTAGGTTAGGTTAGGTTAGGTTAGGTTAGGTTAGGTTAGGTTAGGTTAGGCTAGGTTAGGTTAGGTTAGGTTAGGTTAGAAGAAGTTAGGTTAGGTTAGGTTAGGCCAGGCTAGGCCAGGCTAGGTTAGGCTAGGCTAGGTTAGGCCAGGCCAGGCCAGGTTCCCCACCTTCGGGAGCTTCACCCTTGTCGTGGTGGTGGGGCCCAGTAACGCAGGCAGCTGCCCAGTGAAGCCAAGAAACTCCCGGACGGCCAACGTCCCTGTCCTTGGGAGAGCTACTGCCTGCTCTCCACATCGTTATCCACAGTACCACTCAAAATAATCCCCCCAGTTATGGCGCTAATGGTGGTACGTCGAGTATTGTGGATCGGGTGGGCTTGCCTTAATCGGCCAGCTCGCGAGAAGGAAAACTCATTCAACTCTGGAGAGAACCTGTCATCAACCTGTGGGGTAACGGCGCACCTTACAGTATTGCTGCTGTCATCGGGATGGCGCACTCCCGGTGGCTCCACTTATCGCCCATACTGTGGGACAAAAAATGGAGGAAACAGAAACAGGGCGGGGGAAATAAAAATAAAAAATACGCATGTACGCAAAGAAGAGCAGGAGAGTTTAGAAGTAGCAGGAGATGTCGTGCCACAGCACATACTCAACCCTGGGAAGTGGAGAGTGATACTATGCCGCAGAGAAGTCTTCAGAGATCGCGGAGCCAACGAGTCTGACTGTTCGTTGTCATCCGTGACATCCGTGGCATCAGCGGCGTC
>JAGSMR010000220.1:0-91098 GCA_029286605.1 Sericinus montela | reverse complement strand
TATCTTCCTAATTATTGGGTAAGCATCTAAAGCATCCGGAAAAAATATTTTTGTTGTTGTGGCCGTGCTTTCCTCTTTATATCTCCGATTCCATTCCTCAAGCGCGTCCATTCGATTTCACGCTTGACAAATGAAATCGGACATTTGTCGTAATGAGGTTTTGTTTTCATTTTAATGCAGCCTCTTTAGCCAGTGCGTTTGCCCTTTCATTTCCCTCCACCCCACATGTGCTTTTACCCAATGAAAGATAAGGGATTTTCCTTGAATTTTTAGGTTTTAAATTCTCACTTACCTTTACCGCTAGTAGGTGGAGAGAATCACCACTACTAATTGTCTCCAGGGCAGCTCTAGAATCGCTGTATATGTTACAGCTACGCGCGGGGTCTTTAATGCCACTTTAGTGGCTTCAAGCAGAGCCAACATTTCCGCCGTTATATTTTCGAGTTGTCCTTTTGATGTCTGTACCGATCGCCTTGCCAAGACCTACCTCGAAGAGAATCGCCCTGTGGTCCGAACAGGTGATGGTCTCTGAAAGTTTCCAGTTTTCAATTATACCTAGAAGATTCGCCGAGCAAGTCGTTATATCAACACAACTGGTGAATCTTTTTCCACCCCTAATGGTGTCAAAAGTGGGCTCAGACCCCTGGTTCAAGACATACAGTTGCATTTCGTTAAGTGCAGCCTCCATTTCAATTCCTCTGCTGTCTGATTCTCTACTACCCCAATAGATGTTCCATGCATTTACATCGCCTGCCAGGATTATGTTGTTTGTCTGCAAATCTTCAACAGCTTTTTTAATTTTGACCAGGTATGGTTCGATGGGCTGATCGCACTCTAGGTAGACGGACACCACCCCATCTCCCAGGCTCCGGTCCTCACCTTGGCTACAGCCATGTTCTCCGTAGTGAGATCCGGATAAAGAGAGACGTCGATGGTATCGTCAAAGAGTACAATGGCTGCTTTATTTACTTTACTGTTACTTTTTTTTTAATTCCAACTCTAATTCTGTTCTTATTTTATAGTATCTAGGGCACTCCGCAATGAGATGTACAATTGACTCAGGCTGTTCATTATTGCATACACATGCGGGGTTCTCCTTACATTTAAAACGATGAAGATATTCGGAGAACCCCCATGGCCGGTCAACACTTGTGTCAACAGTGGGTCTAGCTCTATCTTCCTAATTATTGGGTAAGCATCTAAAGCATCCGGAAAAATATTTTTGTTGTTGTGGCCGTGCTTTCCTCTTTATATCTCCGATTCCATTCCTCAAGCGCGTCCATTCGATTTCACGCTTGACAAATGAAATCGGACATTTGTCGTAATGAGGTTTTGTTTTCATTTTTAATGCAGCCTCTTTAGCCAGTGCGTTTGCCCTTTCATTTCCCTCCACCCCACATGTGCTTTTACCCAATGAAAGATAAGGGATTTTCCTTGAATTTTTAGGTTTTAAATTCTCACTTACCTTTACCGCTAGTAGGTGGAGAGAATCACCACTACTAATTGTCTCCAGGGCAGCTCTAGAATCGCTGTATATGTTACAGCTACGCGCGGGGTCTTTAATGCCACTTTAGTGGCTTCAAGCAGAGCCAACATTTCCGCCGTTATATTTTCGAGTTGTCCTTTTGATGTCTGTACCGATCGCCTTGCCAAGACCTACCTCGAAGAGAATCGCCCTGTGGTCCGAACAGGTGATGGTCTCTGAAAGTTTCCAGTTTTCAATTCTACCTAGAAGATTCGCCGAGCAAGTCGTTATATACACAACTGATGAATCTTTTTCCACCCCTAATGGTGTCAAAAGTGGGCTCAGACCCCTGGTTCAAGACATACAGTTGCATTTCGTTAAGTGCAGCCCATTTCAATTCCTCTGCTGTCTGATTCTCTACTACCCCAATAGATGTTCCATGCATTTACATCGCCTGCCAGGATTATGTTGTTTGTCTGCAAATCTTCAACAGCTTTTTAATTTTGACCAGGTATGGTTCGATGGGCTGATCGCACTCTAGGTAGACGGACACCACCCCATCTCCCAGGCTCCGGTCCTCACCTTGGCTACAGCTATGTTCTCCGTAGTGAGATCCGGATAAAGAGAGACGTCGATGGTATCGTCAAAGAGTACAATGGCTGCTTTATTTACTTTACCGTTTTCACGGTTCCCAACATTGTACAATCCTGGTGCCAGGATCGTGCTTCATCTTACCAATATTTCCGATGTAAGGTTCCTGAACCATTGCAAAGGTGGTCTTGCTTTTGGCCGCGTGCATAATTAGGTTAGGTTAGGTTTTTTTTTTTTCTTTTTTTTAATTGATAACCTCTGATATGGATCTCAGAGACTTTGTGTATCATTTCTTTCTTTCTTTATGTAATATTTCATTTTTAAATATTTGTGGGTGTGTTGTATGTATATTATTTGATTTTTCTATTTGTAATCTTTAATTTTATCTTCATGATCTATTTTTTTCTACCTATTGAGATCGCGTTTGATTTCCTTTTCTTTATTTGTTTCCTTCTTTTTTTCCTTTATGTGTACGTTTTAACTATTACTATACTTTTACTTCTTTACTGTTACTTTTTTTATGCCTAGATCATATATTACATTATAATATATGCTAAACATAGTTTCATGCATGTATTCAAATTTTTGCTGTTATTTCTCATATATTATTGGTTATTTTATGTTTTTCTTTTACTGATCTTATGTTTAAGAGCTATTCTTTACTTTTAAATTTTAACTATATTTTCACAAAATTTGATAAAGTACTTTCTTTCATGTGTTGCTAGGATTTCTTGTATACTCTGTGTATTTAGTTTAATATTTATTTTTGTTCCAGGTCCATTCTTTTACTACAGTATATCGGGCAGTTCAGTATCAGGTGCATCACCGACTCCTCTTCGTTCGTATCGCATGCACAAGCGTGACTTGTTCTGCATTTAAAGCGATGCAAATAGCCAGCGAAGGCGCTGTGTCCTGTGAGTATTTGTACCATGGCTGGTGAGGGTTGCATTTTCTTTATAATTTTATGTGCTGTCTCGACATTGGGAAAGAATTGCTTAGTTGTTGAGGCCGTTTCACTTTGTTGACATCTTTCATTCCATTCCAGCACGGATCTCTCCCTTATCGTTCGTTTTATGAACGATATGGGGCATCTATCATAATGGGATGCTGTTTTTAGTTTTTGTGCTGCTTCTTTTGCCAAAATATCTGCCCTTTCGTTACCCTCGATTCCAGCGTGCGCCTTTATCCAAAAAAATGTACTGTTTTATTGTTAACAGTTAATATTTTAAAATTTTGCGGATGTTTTGCACTAGAGGATGAAAGTTGTCCGGAGATTTGATTGAATCCAGGCTTGATCTTGAATCGCTATATACTTTAAAGACACTGCTCTTATAAGTTAAAATAAGTTCAGTGGCTTTGTACAATGCGTAAAGTTCAGCCTGATAGACTGTGCAAATGATTCCAGTTTATATTTTTGCTTACTATTTCTTTGTTTTCACGCCATGCTGATATTGCTGCCCCACCTTGCCACTGATTTTACTACCGTCGGTAAATAATTTAATTGCTCCTGTAGCTTCCATCTGCCCAAGTTCCTCGACGATTTCGTAGTTTATTTCGCATTCGGTAGCTGGATGCATCGCTTCAAAATATGCCACTTTTCCTCCACTAGTCTATCCCCTATGATATCTTCCTGGGGTTTTCCGCGCTTTGCTTCGTAAAGCCTTGCCGCCTCTCGGATTCGGATATCAAGAGGCAATAGTCCCGTTAAAATCAACGACGAATTCAACGACACCGTCCTGTACGCTTTGCAGATTTTTGCACAAACCTCTCTGTACAGCGTTTAATTGTTTTGTGCTGTTAATATCCGCGTCGCCTTCGCCCACACACTCGCCGCATACAACACAATAGGTTCCACTACCGCGACGTACATCGTCCTGATAATCTCTGGATTTAGACCCCATGTAATTTTTTGCTGTTTTAGCTAGTTGTTTAAATATATTTGTGACTTTTCGACATATATATGCTGTATGATTTTGAAAAGTAAGTTTTGTCAATTATTAGGCCTAAAAGTTTGATTTCGTTAACTATTTCTAATTCCGTTCCGCCCATATACAATTTTGGTGTTTCAAATTTTAATTTCTTCGTAATTATCATGGTGTTGGTTTTATGGGCAGCGAAGCATAGTTTGTTGCTTACTCCCCATTCGTGTACAGTGTTCAGGGTTCTATTTATATTTTCTTCTAATTCGGGGATCTTGTGTCCAGAAAAAACCAGGACGACGTCATCCGCAAAAGCTTGGCAGTAGATTCCATTCTCGTCCATTTTATCGAGTAAGGGATCGAGTAGAAGGTTCCAGAAGGTGGGTCCAGCTATCGATCCCTGTACGCATCCTTTCGTGTTTAACTTTACTATCTCTCTGTCGGCGTATCTTAATTTCACTTTTCTATTTTCGAAATAACTAGTAATAATTTTCCTTAAATTTTGTGGGCATTTTTTCCAGAAGTCGACATTTGACGGCAGGCCACCAGGCGTTATCGCGAGGCGAACGCGCCCTGTATGTCCAACGATACCAAAACATTAATTTTCTTATTTTTGATGTTTTCTTTAATGTGCTGTATTAGGTCATACAGGGCATCTTCCGTGCTACGCTGGGACACAAAACCGTATTGCCTAGGATTGCCTTTTGGTTGGGTGTGCCACCTTATTCTCTTCACGATCATTTTTTCAAGTATTTTCCTAAGATAGATAGCAATCCTATAGGCCTATATGCCTTAGGATGGGTATAGTCGGTTTTACCTGGCTTTTTAAGAACTATTACTGCTGCTTCCTTCCATAGAGTTGGGAAAAGCGAAATTTGCAGACATTTGTTAAGTATTAACAGAAATAGCTCTTCGTTGGTACATATTGCCGCAGTACAGATGTCCATCGTATAGCCATCGGGTCCTGGTGCCTTCTTCATACTAAAACTTCCCATAGTGTTTCTCAGTTCCGCTATCGTGAACGGCGGATCCAGTGAATCATCAGTTTGAGGATCACAAGTTTTTTCAGCCTTCTCTCTTATTTTGTATGTTCTACGTTGTCGCTGTGTCTATCGTCATCTGGAAAGAAGTTGTCAGCCAGCCACTTAACTGATTCGTCAGGACTCAGAGCTGTTCCACCGTTCACCAATAGCTGATCTTGCTGTCTTTTGGATGTTAGCCTGATTACCCTATATATCCTATCCCAGAAGCTCTCTTGGTTCTGATTTGTGTAGTATTTCTTCCAGCTAGTTGTTTGTGCTTTAATTGCTTCATTTTCATATTTCCTTTTTGCTTCCAGATATTGCTGTATTACCAGTTCCGCCTCTTAAAGGCAGCACATCGGATTCTTCTACGTTTAGTGACCATCTCCTTCTTCAGTTCCTCGAGTTCCTTGTTCCACCATGGTAAGTACTTTTATTTTCCTTCATTTTAAGTTTTGGTATTGTTTCGTCACACGCTTTTTAATACTGTTACTATATTTTTCTATAACATTTTCCAGGTCTTCTTTTGATACAATGTTATTTATTTCAATTGGTTCGATTCCGTTTTCATACAGGTGTTTCTTAAATGTTGTTTTGAAATGACTCCAGTTTACCATTTTGTGTTATAAATTCTTGTGGTTTTAATTTCATTTTTCCTTTAGATTTTTCCAGGCTTATTGTGAAGACTATTGCATTGTGATCTGAACTAATTATATCCTTGTCCACCTTCCAGTCTTTGATAAGATCTAGTAGGCTTTCATTACACATCGTTATATCCACATGACTTGTATATATTTTCCTCCCTAATTATATCAAAAGTAGGCTCTGTTCCTTCATTCAATATATGTAATCCCATTTCATCCAGAGATTCCTGAAGTACTATTCCTCTATAATCAATTGATGTACTGCCCCACCAGGTGTTCCAGGCGTTCACGTCTCCTCCTATCAAAAGGTGTTTGGTTCCGAGTTTACCTACGATGTCTTCCATTTGTTTGATATATGGTTCAATAGGAAGTTGATCTTCAAAATATATTGAGATTACCCTATTGTCCACTTTTCTGTTTGCAATGTAGCTATGTTTTCCGAGATCATCGTAGGGTCTTCAATTATATTGATTTCTTTATCGAAAACCATGATAGCAGCTTTGTTAGGTTTAGCCCGTTTTCTACATTGGACTATTCTGGTACCTGGCAACTGTTGCAGTTCTCCTGAAACACTCGTGTAGGGTTCTTGCACTAGAGCTACGGCTATGTTTCTGCTATGCGCCTCGATAATAACTTCTTGAGTGGCCAGTTTTTTTCTTTGCAAGTTTATCTGTATCAAGTGATATTTTTCGTTTCTTGGATTGTCGTTTTGTATTTTCCTCGAGTTTGTTGCCACTTCGGCGACATTAACAGTAGGCTACGCTTGATCTAGCGATCGCGTCCCATTTTCTACGTACTGGACATCTGTCGTCGAAGCTGTTGTGGTCGGTTTTCTCCATATTGGCCATGTGACAGTTACGGCAGGTTGGTGTCTCTCCCAGAAGCCGTACCGGGCAGTCCGCTCTGAGCACACCTCAGAGCAGTGACTGCATAAAGCAATAGTCTCCTTACACAGTCTACTTCCGTGGCCATAACCAAGACACTTCGCACACTGTACTAACGGTGATTGGTCTTGCACCCACACTCGTTGTAAATCTATCTGTATCCTGCCCACTGCAGTCATTTGCTGCCAAATTTTTGGCGATACCTGCACTACCACGTGATTTTCGTGGGGATTTCTTGCCTTTTTTCTATACCTTATTGTCATTCGTATGTCTTCTGAGTCCATATTTTTAAAAATATTTTTATTTTGGTTTCTAATCGCTTTGATTATATCCTCGTCAGTGTTGTATGACAGAACGTCCTTAATAATTATTTGTGGGTCCTTATTTTTGGTCTCCTCTACCTGTAAATTTCTGTCAGATGTCTTTATTTTCTCAGTCAGCTTTTTAAGATCGTCTTTTGATTCTTGTCAGTTGTCTGACAATAACTTTTTGGTCTTTTGCTTTCCTTATTTTGTCGACTCGGATACCAGTACATTTAGCGTCTACTGCCACTCTGATTCTATCTAAGACATCTTGACTGCTGTCATTTACAATTTCGTATGACACAATTACTGAATGTAGGGAGGAGGTGTTCGTCATTGTTAGGTTTTTATTTTGTGCAGTTGCTTCTGCATATGTACGCTGAAAATGTCCTGATTTTGAATTACTTTCACGATGTAACTGTCCTAATTGATTTTCCAATTTCATTATCTGGGAACTTGAATCACCCAGTATTCGTCCATTTTCTTTAACATGCGTCAGGATTTCCCCAATATTTTCTCCACCACTGTCGTTCGGTCTCAACTTACTTATTATTTCAGCGACGTCATAAGTTAAAATTTTCCTAACCGATCTAACCTCGCTTAAAATATCTGCTATCGTTTGTTTGTCTTCTAAAATACGCCCAATACCCGCTAAACTCTCTAGTTTTCCTGATATTTCTTTTTCTTTCTGCAGCAACTCTTCCTTTGACGATGTTTTAATCTTTTCCAACTGGATTTGTAATGTTTGTCGCGACTCATTCAAACGTAATATAATTTCGTACATACTTGCTAGGCTGTTAATAACTTTTTCCATAATGGTGGTTTTCAAATTACCTGATTGCTCCAATTGAGTCTTTGAGTCCTGTAAGAGTTTATTCGCTGTTGCTGTTAGTGTAGATAAGGGGCATAGAGCTAACGTCCATTGTAGTGTCAAGCGTATGTTGAACGGTTGTATCTTGCTCGCTGCTCGTAGCTTTTGAGCTACCGAGCAGTGCCCGCTTCCTAACCTCAACTGTGCCTGCTGTTGGTTTTGTGACATGTTGTATGATAGGTTAAGACCCTTAAATGTCGATTTTTCAATAATGTTTAATTTTCTGTTGCAGATCGAGCAGTTTTTTGATCCTAGATTTAAAGCAATTGAGGTTGCTGTGCCTAAAAATGTTTATAAACGATGGTCGATTTTTCGCTAATTTCCTTTTTGTTTTCTTGCAGGTTTCACCGCGGAGTTACCGCGGTTAGGTTAGGTTAGGTTAGGTTAGGTTAGGTTTTTTTTTTTTTTATAAAAATTCCCTGACATGGGAGATCAGGGACTTTGTGTGATCTTTTCTTTAATTTTTTGTCAGTGTTCTTTTTGACTGTCATATTTTCTTTTTGTTTTATGTTTTAAGATCTCTTTTCTTCATTACAATGTTGACTTACTTTCTATTAGGAACTTAACATTACATTCTTCAATTTTCTTAGTATTATATATACTTATTGTATAGTAACAATGCAGTACTTATTTTTAACCCAAACTTAGTTTATACATTTCTTAACTACTATTTCCATATCACTAATTTGTGTTTACATTACAAGTTTTCTTAACTATTTCTACATGTTTTCGGAATTGTTATATATAACTACAATTGTTATATACTCAATTACCTATTCTAATGCCTATAGTTTATTTATTTTACTTAACAATATTGTGCCTTATTTAATACTTGTATGAATTAAAGTCTTATACTATATAATTTTATATATCTATTTATTTTTTTCTATTGTTATCTTAGCGATATACTTGCAGTATTCTAAAAATTTACCCCTACTTGTTTTGTCTCTCAACAATATGTGTATATCCTCTATATTAATTTTGCATTGAAGCTGTAATTCTAGGTCTTTTCTTACTTTATAGTACTTAGGGCACTCCGCAATGAGGTGTATGATTGTTTCATTCTTTTCCCAGTCACAGACGCAGGAGGGTTGTCCTTGCATTTAAACCTATGTAAATACTCGGAAAACCCCCGTGTCCAGTCAGTATTTGTGTCGTCAGTGGGTCCAGTTCGATTTTCCTTACTATAGGGTAGGCACTTATAGCATCCGGGAAGAACAGCTTGGTTGTAGTAGCCGTCTTTTCCTCTCTGTATCTCCGGTTCCACTCCCCAAGCGACTCCATCCGGATTTGCCGCTTGACGAATGATATTGGACACTTGTCATAATGTGGTTTTGTCTTCATCCTCAACGCAGCGTCCTTTGCCAGAATATCTGCTCTTTCATTCCCTTCCACCCCCACATGAGTTTTAACCCAGTGCAGTGAAAGAGATTTCCCAAGTTCTTTCAGGTTTGCGATATTCTCCCTCACTCTCACTGCAAGGGGATGAAGAGAGTCTCCTCGTGTTATTGTCTCCTAGAGTTATTGCCTTAGAAGGCTGATCTTGAGTCACTGTAAATATTGAAGCTTCGTGCAGAAGACTGAAGTGCGATATTTGAGGCCTCAAGCAGGGCCAAGAGTTCCGCCTGGTAGACGGTGCAGTAGTGATCCAACTTTAATTTTCGGGTACTCGTTTCAGCTGCGCCATTCCATATGGATACCGCTGCCCCAACTTTCCCCTCAATTTTGCTCCCATCTGTGAATATTCTGAGCTCGGTGTTATTTGTTTCATCTACTTGAGCACCGTCCCCAGACACATGAACGCCGGTCCAGTTTGATCCACAGGATGTGGCAACTCGCACAAGCCACTTGCCGCTCAAGTCACGGTCACCTATCACTCGCCGGGTGTAGCCTTTTTAAATTTCATAAATTAATGCTGCTTCCTGGATTCTTAGATCCAGAGGTAGAAGCCCGGCGAGAAGAAGGGCTGAATTCAGCGACACTGTTCTATAGAGGCTTCTTAGAGGTTCATGCAGGCTTCGTGCAGAGGATTGTAAAGGCATATATGCCTTTACAATCCTCTGCACGAAGCCGCGTTGCACCGTGCTTAACAGTTTCTTGATCTTCAGTTTTTTTGGCTGCCGGTGCCCATGCACTCGCCGCGTAGAGGACTAGGTTAGGTTAGGTTAGGTTAGGTTAGGTTAGGTTAGGTTAGGTTGGGTTAGGTTAGGTTATTCTCCTCTGCGTACCGTCCCATATGCCTGCTGGACGAGATTGGCAAGTTATTTGAAAGGATTCTTGCCTTTCGTCTCAACAGGCATCTGTCGTGTCGGTCCTGATCTCGCCGAAAGCCAGTTCGGCTTCCGACACGAGCGTTCAACCATAGACGCGATTTTGCGCGTCCGCTCGTTGTCGGAGCATGCGGTGTCCCGGGGTGGCGTGGCAATGGCAATTAGTTTGGACATTGTCAATGCCTTTAACTCCCTGCCCTGGGAAGCAATCAGAGGGGGGCTCGCTTACCATCAAGTGCCCCCCTATCTGCAAGGCGTGATCGCGGACTACTTGCGCGACAGGTACATTTTGTACATAGACAAAGACGGCAGAAAGATCCGGAGGGAGATCCAGTGCGGTGTTCCGCAGGGTTCGGTGCTGGGCCCATTACTGTGGAACATCGCCTACGACGCGGTTCTGCGTGTCGATCTTCCCGCTGGCGTCAACGTAGTTTGTTATGCAGACGACACCCTGGTGGTCGCCAGTGGGAACACTTTTGAGAGGACCAAGGAGCTCGCCGAGCTTGGGGTGGAAATCGTCGTCACCAGAATTCACGAGTTGGGATTAGAAATAGCGCCGCACAAGACCGAGGCGCTATGGTTCCACAAATTGCCCAGGGCAGGGAACCACCCGACTCGTGTGTCCGAGTAGGTGGGTCTGAAGTCAGAGTGGGGAGGCACATGAAATATCTGGGCCTCCTACTGGACAGTCGCTGGGGCTTCGAAGAGCACTTCGAGCGCCTAGTTCCCCGAATAGAGAGGGTGGCGGGTGCTATGCATAGACTGCCGCCCAATCTAGGGGACCGGGTGAAGAAGTTCGCCGCCTCTATGCTGGAGTCGTCCGATCCGTAGCCCTTTATGGGGCGCCGGTGTGGGCAAAAGGCTAACCATCCGCCGATGTAGAACCAAAATCTACAGTGTGCAACGACGGATGGCCATACGGATTGTGCGAGGATACCGCACGATATCCTTCGAGGCGGCAACTGTCCTGGCTCGCTTTCCGCCCTTGGATATACTGGCGGAAATGGATGCGCGGGTGTATAACCGAATACGCACCCTCCGCCAGGGCGGTGATAGCGAGCCAGTAGAGGCGTTCGAGGCCATTAAGCGGCAGGAACGTCAGAATGCCTTCGAGACGTGGCGTGTTCGGCTTAGTGAAGAGCGACACGCGCGCAGACGCGTCGTCGAAGCGTTTCTGCCGGTCTTCGAGGCCTGGCTCCAGCGACGGAGAGGAAGACTCACCTACAGACTTACACAGGTACTTACCGGACATGACTGTTTCGGTGATTATCTGTGTAAGATCGGACGTGAGGCGACGGCGAACTGTTTCCATCGCGGTGGACGATCCAGGACTCTGCAGCGCATACTCGGGGTTTGCCCAGCATGGGAAGCAGAGCGGAGTATCCTGGTGAGCCGCATTGGACGAAACCTCTCCTGCCAGCAGTCGTGTCGGCGATGCTGAGCGGGATTCGGCATGGGGGCCGTAGCCGCTTTCTGTGAGACCGTGATGGCCCAGAAGGAGGCTACTGAGCGGGATCGAGAGGACAGATCCTGCTCGAGGCGGGGCCATCGAGGCGCAGTTGTGCCTCGTCACGGCCCTCCTAACAATGGTGTTCCCCTACCAGAAACGGGGCCTCAAGAGTCGCGGGCGCCCGGGCGCGAGCTCCGAATGCTCATTAAAGCGACTCTGAGGCGAGGAGTGGCTCGACGTGGTCTCGAGCCACTGTGGTAGCACCGCGGGGATTCTGGGGCAACGTTGTTGCTCCCGGGAGGGGCTATCTTAGCCAAGCGTAAGAGGGGCCACGGTTGCGTTCCGAACGGAGATCCCGTGACCCTTCTCAACGCTGATGGTGACCACCGTGGGGTTTTAGTCGGTGGAGTCCGACATAACCCAGCTCTCTTCCCGGAGGCTGGGTATCCATAATGGATTTCCCACGATAAAAAAAAAAAAAAAAAAAAGGTTAGGTTAGGTTAGGTTAGGTTAGGTTAGGTTAGTTAGTTAGGTTAGGTTAGGTTAGTTAGGTTAGGTTAGGTTAGGTTAGGTTAGTTAGGTTAGGTTAGGTTAGGTTGGGTTTTGGACCGAGCAGTTAGCCGCTTGAGAGGCCGAAACACGGCTCCAGGACTTGACGGAATACCAGGTCGGGTCTTGATGCTGAGTCTGGCTGCCTTAGGGGACAGACTGAGGCAGCTGTTCACCTGCTGCCTCCATACAGCCACGTTCCCTTCGGCCTGGAAGGAAGCCAAATTGGTCCTCTTAAAGAAGGAAGGCAGGGCCGCAGATTCTCCCTCTGCGTACCGTCCCATATGCCTGTTGGACGAGATTGCGTTATTTGAAAGGATTCTTGCCTTTCGTCTCTACAGGCATCTGTCGTGTCGGTCCTGATCTCGCCGAAAGCCAGTTCGGCTTCTGACACGAGCGTTCAACCATAGACGCGATTTTGCCCTTACGCATGTTGTCGGAGCATGCGGTGTCCCGGGGTGGCGTGGCATTGGCAATTAGTTTAGACATTGTCAATGCCTTTAACTCCCTGCCCTGGGAAGCAATCAGAAGGGGGCTCGCTTACCATCAAGTGCCCCCCTATCTGCAAGGTGTGATCGCGGACTACTTGAGCGACGGGTACATCGAACAAAGACGGCAGAAAGATCTGGAGGGAGATCCAGTGCGGTGTTCCGCAGGGTTCGGTGCTGGGCCCATTACTGTGGAACATCGCCTACGACGCGGTTCTGCGTGTCGATCTTCCCGCTGGCGTCAACGTAGTTTGTTATGCAGACGACACCCTGGTGGTCGCCAGTGGGAACACTTTGACAGGATCAAGGAGCTTGCCGACCTTGAGGTGGAATTCGTCGTCGCCAGAATTCACGAGTTGGGATTAGAAATGGCGCCGCACAAGACCGAGGCGCTATGGTTCCACAAATTGCCCAGGGCAGGGAACCACCCGACTCGTGTGTCCGAGTAGGTGGGTCTGAAGTCAGAGTGGGGAGGCACATGAAATATCTGGGCCTCCTGCTGGACGATCGCTGGGGCTTCGAAGAGCACTTCGAGCGCCTAGTTCCCCGAATAGAGAGGGTGGCGGGTGCTATGCATAGACTGCCGCCCAATCTAGGGGACCGGTGAAGAAGTTCGCCGCCTCTATGCTGGAGTCGTCCGATCCGTAGCCCTTTATGGGGCGCCGGTGTGGGCAAAAGGCTAACCATCCGCCGATGTAGAACCAAAATCTACAGTGTGCAACGACGGATGGCCATACGGATTGTGCGAGGATACCGCACGATATCCTTCGAGGCGGCAACTGTCCTGGCTCGCTTTCCGCCCTTGGATATACTGGCGGAAATGGATGCGCGGGTGTATAACCGAATACGCATCCTCCGCCAGGGCGGTGATAGCGAGCCAGTAGAGGCGTTCGAGGCCATTAAGCGGCAGGAACGTCAGAATGCCTTCGAGACGTGGCGTGTTCGGCTTAGTGAAGAGCGACACGCGCGCAGACGCGTCGTCGAGGCGTTTCTGCCGGTCTCCGAGGCCTGGCTCCAGCGACGGAGAGGAAGACTCACCTACAGACTTACACAGGTACTTACCGGACATGGCTGTTTCGGTGATTATCTGTGTAAGATCGGACGTGAGGCGACGGCGAACTGTTTCCATTGCGGTGGACGATCCAGGACTCTGCATCGCATACTCGGGGTTTGCCCAGCATGGGAAGCAGAGCGGAGTATCCTGGTGAGCCGCATTGGACGAAACCTCTCCCTGCCAGCAGTCGTGTCGGCGATGCTGAGCGGGATTCGGCATGGGGCCGTAGCCGCTTTCTGTGAGACCGTGATGGCCCAGAAGGAGGCTACTGAGCGGGATCGAGAGAGGACAGATCCTGCTCGAGGCGGGGCCATCGAGGCGCAGTTGTGCCTCGTCACGGCCCTCCTAACAATGGTGTTCCCCTACCAGAAACGGGGCCTCAAGAGTCGCGGGCGCCCGGGGCGCGAGCTCCGAATGCTCATTAAAGCGACTCTGAGGCGAGGAGTGGCTCGACGTGGTCTCGAGCCACTGTGGTAGCACCGCGGGGATTCTGGGGGCAACGTTGTTGCTCCCGGGAGGGGGCTATCTTAGCCAAGCGTAAGAGGGGCCACGGTTGCGTTCCGAACGGAGATCCCGTGACCCCTTCTCAACGCTGATGGTGACCACCGTGGGGTTTTAGTCGGTGGAGTCCGACATAACCCAGCTCTCTTCCCGGTGGCTGGGTATCCATAATGGTTTTCCCCACCATAAAAAAAAAAAAAAAAAAAAAAAAAAAAAAAGGTTAGGTTAGGTTAGGTTAGGTTAGGTTAGGTTAGGTTAGGTTAGGTTAGGTTAGGTTAGGTTAGGTTAGGTTAGTTAGGTTAGGTTAGGTTTTTTTTTATTTTTTTTTTATTTTACTAGTTCCCCTGACATGGGAGATCAGGGACTTTTTCCTTCTTTTTTCCTTTCATTTTTCTTTCTTTTGTTTTATTGTTTGCTTCTTATGGTTTTATTTTATTAATAGGGTTTATGCTTATGCCATTACAATTTTTACTCCTAGGTCTTTTATTATCTAAGTTAATGGTACAGTGCATTTCAGTGCTTCTTTTTTTTTTTTTTTTCTTACAATTTTATTTGTCTGTTAACATTATATACTTAAGGGTTTTATATATGTTACAGCTCTATTTTATTTCTTTTATTTATTTTTAATTGCTACCTTAGATACTATTTCCTTACAGTATTTTAAAACTTATTTCTACTTTCCTATTACTAATTATCTGACATATATTTTCGGTTTTTATTTCTATACCTATATCTATTTCTAAATCGTACCTATATTTATTATAGATAGGGCATTCTACAATTACATGTATTGCCGTTTCTTCTGCTTCTGGGTCACAGGGACACGCTGGGCTCTCCTTACATCTGAACCTGTACAGGTATTGAGAGAACCCACCGTGTCCTGTTATAATCTGGACTAGTTTTGGTTCCATTTCCATTTTTCTAATTGTGGGATACGCTTTATCGCATCCGGAAAAAATATTTTTGTATTGGAGGCCGTGTCTCCTTCTTTATAGCGCCGGTTCCATTCATCAAGCGACTCCAGTCGTATCTGTCGCTTGATAAATGAAACCGGACACTTCTCATAATCAGGCTTTCTTTTGATTTTAGAGCAGCTTCCTTTGCCAGCTGATCCGCTCTCTCATTTCCTCCAATCCTGCGTGGGCTTTGATCCAGAACAGTTTAATAGTATTTCCTTGTTTTCCCAAGATGTTAATGTTTTTCCTAATTTCTGCCGCCAGGGGTTGGAGGGGTGTCCTTGTACAATCGTATGGAGAGCGGATCTGGAATCACTAAACAAACAACAGGAGTCTATTTTGTTTGCGAGCACGTATTTTGTGGCTTCTAATATTGCCAGCAACTCCGCCTGGAACACGGTGCAAAATTTCCCAACTTTAATTTCTGGTATTTTTGTCTCCGCCGCATTTCTCCAAATGGATAATGCAGCGCCGACTTTTCCTCAATTTTACTGCCGTCAGTATAGATTGTTAGGCTTGTATCAGTGTATTCTTCTATTTGTGCACCGTCCTCCAGGCACATGAATTGCAGTGCTTTTTGTTCCGCGGGGTGTGGGTTTTCCATGTAGCTAACTTTTCCTCAATCTCCTGATCTCCTATGACGCGTTGAGAAAAGCCTCTCTTTACCTCATAAAGAGAGGCTACTTCCCGGACCCTAAGGTCCAAGGGTAGCAACCCGGCAAGCAATAGGACCGAGTGGAGGGACACAGTTCTATACGCTTTTACTATTTTTGTACAAACCCTCGTTGTACCATGTCCAACTGCTTTTTACTTGTAATTTATTAGTCGTTGGTGCCCACGTACTCGCCGCATATGTGATAACCGGTTCTAGTACGGCAGTATAAATGGTCCTGATTATTTCGGGGTTCAGTCCCCAGTGTATTTTGGCTGCTTTTGACAATTGACAGTATAATATTTGAGCTTTTCGGCACACATTCTTAATATGTGTGTTGAAAGTCAATCTATCGTCAATTGTGAGGCCAAGAATTTTATTTCTTTGGACATTTCTATGGGCACCCCGCCCATCCTCAGGAGTGGCGAATCATATTTCATTTTATTGGTTAGGTTAGGTTAGGTTAGGTTAGGTTGGGTTCTACGTCTCTCCCAACAGGTCAATCGCCGACTACGAGCTGTACCTTGATGGGGTGGCAAACTGCATTCGCAGGTGTCAACCTCGTCCATTGATTATCCTGGGGATTTCAACGCCCACGCTAAGGCATGGGGAAACCCTAGAGATAGTCCGAGGGGAGAGATTTTAAAAGAATGGGCGGCTGGTCTTGACCTCCGACTCATAAATCGGGGTCAGTAAGCACTTGCGTGCGATGGCAGGGGAGTCGGTCGTGGACTTAACATGGGTGACTCCTTCTGCGATACGTCTGGTGTCAGGTTGGCGGATCGCAGAGGAGGTGGTTACGTTTTCGACCACCGTTACATCGCTTTCGATGTGACATTCGGCCGGCCTGATACCATGACTAGCCGCCGCGAAAGCAGCCCGTCGCGACGCTGGTGTCTAAAATGGTTAGATCGAGACATGGTCGAAGCTGCCGCCACCGTTGCGGCATGGCCAGATATCACCGAAGAGGTTTCGTCTGACCCAGAAGAAGAAGTGAACTGGTTCCGGAGAACAATGACACGAATCTGCAATTAGTCTATGCCCCGGACCAGTGACCCCAAGCGCAGGGCGGTGTACTGGTGGTCGGCAGAAATTGCTGGACTGCGCGCAATTTGCTTGCGAAGCAGACGCCAGTACACCAGAACCCGAAGGAGTAGAAGGCGAGCTCCGGCCGAAGATGTAGCCAGACTGTACAAAGCATACCGAGCGGCTACAAAGGCGTTGCAGATTGCAATTGCCGACGCCAGGTCTCGGTTCTGGGATAAGCTTCTGGAGGGCTCAACAGAGATCCATATATATTGCAATATATATTGCAACTTTGTGCAGAGTCTTGAGCGCGAATTTAGTAGCTTCAAGCAGAGCCAGAAGTTCCGCCTGGTAAACAGTGCAAAATGTCCCAATTTTAGTTTGCGGGTACTGATCTCAGAGGCATCTTTCCAAACTGACAGAGCCGCGCCAACTTTCCCTTCAATTTTACTTCCATCAGTAAAGATTTTTATTCCCGTATTGTTCTGTCGGTTAATTTCTGCACTATTTCCCAGACAAAGAAATTCCAGCTCCACCTGATCCGCAGGATGTGATGTCTCCTCATACGGTACTCTTCTCTCTAGCTCTCTGTCCCCTACTACCTGCTGTAAAAACCTTTCTTTATTTCATAAGCGTGGCTGCTTCTTGGATTCTTAGATCCAATGGAAGCAGTCCAGCCAGCAGCAGGGCTGAGTTCAGAGACACCGTTTTATAAGCTTTGATTATTTTCTGCACAAAGCCGCGTTGCGTCGTATCGAGCAACTTTTTTATTTTAATTTTATTTGTTGCGAACGCCCAAGCACCAGCCGCATACATAACTATCGGTTCTACCACTGCAATATATATAGTCCTAATTATCTCCGGGTTCAGCCCCCAGTGTATCTTAGCGGCCCTCGACAGCTGACTGTACAGGTTTTAGCCTTACGGCATACATTAAGGACATGATTGTTAAATGTTAACCTGTCGTCAACTGTGAGGCTGAGAATTTTTATTTCTCTGACCAATTTATATGCTCCCCATCCATGCTCAGAACTGGCGAATCATGTTTTAACTTATTTGTTATTAACATGGCCTTAGTTTTATGTGGCGCAAATGTGAGTTTATTTTTAATTCCCCAATTCCGAACATGGGCAAGTGCAGAGTTTGCTCTTTCTTCTACTTCTATTGCCGTATCCCCGGAGAAAATCAGGACTACATCGTCCGCGAACGCTTGACAGTGCTCCCTTTTTCTTGAAGCTCCCAAGAAGTGGATTCAGCAGTAAGTTCCAGAACGTTGGACCCCTACCGAGCCCTGCACACACCCTTTTGTCGGTTTCCTAACCCATTCCGCACCTGCATACCTGACGCGCACTGTTCTATCCTTAAAATAGCTGTCTACCAGGCGCCTCAGGTTAGCTGGGCATCTGGTTTCTGCCAGTCTGCACCGTATTGATGGCCGCCACGCATTATCAAAGGCTCCCTCTATGTCCAATGATACTAAAACAACCAATTTCTTGTTTCTAAGGTGTCTTTTTACAAGCTGTATCATGTCATAGAGGGAGTCCTCGGTGCTACGCTGGGGCATAAACCCATATTGCATTTTGCTGATGTGCGGAATAGTATGCCATTTGATCCTTCGCACCATCATTTTTTCCATTATTTTGCCAAGTACTGGCAGCAGCCCAATCGGTCTGTATGACTTTGGGTAGCTCTCTTTTCTGGCTTACGCAAGACCACTACTACTGCTTCTTTCCATTTATTCGGGAAGTATGATAGGGTGAGACACTTATTTATTAATGCCAGAAACATTTCTTGGTCCAGAGTGATAGCTTTCACACAGATGTCCGCCGTAAGACCATCTATTCCCGGAGCTTTTTTGGGGTTAAAGCTCGATGCAATCTGAGAGCAGAGCATTCGGTTAGGTTAGGTTAGGTTAGGTTAGGTTAGGTTTTTTTTTTTTTTTTTTTTATTATTCTCGTTCCCCTGACATTTGGTAATCAAGGACTTTCTTCATCTTATATTTTTGTTTTCTTTCAATTGTTTGTTGATTTTCTATTATTTTTTTAAGTCTTTATTGCTATTCTTTATACTAATTACTTTATTTACATCTAGTTCTCTTAGCGTATTACAACTTATTTATTACTTTGTTTTTTGCTATACTTGTTTGTTCCTAGTAACTACTTTGTTTACTACTTCTTTGCAATATTTAAGGAACTTATGTCTATTTTTCTTACTTCTAATAATATCTTTTATTGTTTCTCTACTGATTATTATTCCTAATTCTAATTCTACATCCTTTCTATTTCTGCCGTACATTGGGCACTCGGCAATCACATGCATCACACTTTCTGCTATTGTAGGATCAGACACACGCCGGACTCTCTTTGCACTTGAATCTATGCAAGTACTCCGAGAATCCGCCGTGTCCCGTCAGCATTTGTATTAATAATGGGTCCAACTCTATTTTTCTTATTATTGGGTACGCTTCAATTGCGTCCGGGAAAAATATCTTCGTCGTGGAAGCGGTTTCTGCTTCCTTATATTGACGGTTCCATTCGTCAAGCGACTGTAGTCTTATCTGTCGCTTCACAAATGAGACCGGACATTTCGCGTAATCTGGCTTCTTTTAATTTTTGTGCGGCTTCCTTCGCTAAGAAGTCTGCTCTTTCATTCCCCTCCAACCCTGCGTGTGCTTTAACCCAATATAATCCTATTTGTTTACCTTGTTTGTTTATTTGTATAATATTATTTCTCGCTTCTACAGCTAGGGGATGGAGGGAATCGCTACGAGTTATTGTTTCAAGTGCAGACCTGGAATCACTATAAATGTTACAACTTGATTTGTTTTTGAGGACGTGACTCGTAGCTTCGAGTACAGCAAGGAGCTCTGCCTGGTATACGGTGCAAAAGTTTTCCAATTTTATTTTCCGGTACTTATTTCGGATGCACTATTCCATATTGATAGTGCAGCCCCAACTTTTCCCTATTTTACTACCATCTGTAAATATTTTAGGCTAGTTTCGTGTTGGTTAATTTGTGCACCGTCCTCCAGGCATTCAAACTGCAGTCCCAACTGTTTCGCCGGGTGAGGCATTACCGTGTGTTTAAGGCTTTTCTCTATTTCACGATCCCCACTATCTGCCGGGAAAAGCCTTTCTTTATCTCATAGGCCCCTGCTTCCGGATCCTAAGATCTAAGGGAAGCAGCCCAGCAAGTAATAAAGCAGAGTGTAGGGATGTTGTTCGGTATGATTTAATTATCTTTTGATGAACCTCGCTGCACTGCATCAAGTTGCTTTTAATACATTTTTGTTAGTTGCTAATGCCCATGCGCTGGCCGCATACATTACAATCGGCTCCACTAAGGCCACGTATATGGTCCTGACAATTTCTGAGTTCAGGCCCCAGTGAATTTTCGCAGCTCTTGTCAGTTGGCAGTACAGATTCTGCACCTTACGGCATACATTTTTTTACGTGTGCGTTAAATGTCAACCCACTGTCGACTGTAAGACCAAGTATCTTTATACTTTTGGAGAAGTCGATGCGCTCTCCACCCATGCTCAAAAGTGGTGAGTCATATTTGATTTTATTTGTAATAATCATTGCTTTTGTTTTGTTTGGTGCAAATTTGAGCTTGTTTCTGACTCCCCACTTCTGAACATGCGCGAGGACCCCATTTGCTCGCTCCTGTATCTCCAATGCCGTATCCCCAGAAAACATCAGGACCACATCGTCAGCGAACGCCTGACAATACTCACCCATGCCTTTTACTTCCTTTAAAAGGGGGTCTAGAAGCAAGTTCCAAAATATTGGGCCTCCTATCGAGCCCTGCACGCATCCTTTGGAGGTTTTCCTGACCCACTCAGTTCCTGCATATCTTACTCGCACAGCTCTATTTTTAAAATAACTATCGATTAAGCGTCTCAAGTTAATCGGGCACTTGGCCTCTGCGAGTCTGCACTTAATTGTCGGCCACCACGCGTTGTCAAATGCACCCTCTATGTCCAATGATACAATCACTACTAGCTTCTTGTCTTTAAGCTTGCATTTTATAGATTGCATCATGTCATATAAGGCATCTTCTGTGCTCCGCTGCGGTACAAAGCCGTATTGGTTCGGGCTTAATGCTGGCAAGGTATGCCATTTGATTCTTCGTATTATCATTTTTTTCGAAGATCTTCCCTAATACGGGTAAGAGCCCAATCGGTCTGTATGATTTTGGGTGGGTATAGTTTTCTTTCCCGGGTTTTCTTAGTACCACCACCACTGCCTCTTTCCATTTTTCGGGGAAGTGTGCGAGATGCAGACATTGGTTTATTATAGCTAGGAACAGCTCAGGATTCAGGGCAATAGCCGCTTCGCAGATATCCGCTGTCAAGCCATCACTCCCAGGTGCCTTTTTCGGGTTGAAAGTAGAAATCGCCCAGTTTAGTTCCTCCAGTGTAAAGAATGGATCAAATGTATCATCATTTGATCCTCTATTTACCGTTTTGGCTATTTCCCTCACCAGGGTATGTTCTAAATTATCTTCCTGGGTTTCATCCTCGGGATAAAAGGTTTCTGCTAACATTCTGGCTGACTCCTCTCTTCCTACCGGCTTCCCATCGCGTGTGAGAGGTATATCTTCCGGTCTCTTTGTTGTGCGGTCTATTACCCTGTATATTCCTTCCCACATTGTTTCTCGCTCTTGCTTGCTGCAGAATTCCTTCCAGCTGACGGTTTGGGCACTCTTTATTTCTTGTTTATATTCCTCCTTTGCCTTAAGATACTGCTCGACAACCCACTGGCGGCGTACTGGCGCAGCACATTGTATTCGGCGCTTCAATCTTGTGACTTCTTTTTTCTTATTTGTTAGTTCTTTAGTCCACCAGGGCAGTCCTATTCTACTTTTGTTTCCTAATTTTGGTATGCTATTTTCACATGCGTTTGTAATTGTATTTGTATACTCTTGTGTTATAATTTCTAATTTCGTTAGACTCAATTTTATTTATTTCTTCTATTTTTATTGATGAGTTCCTCCAAGATTGGACGAGTTTCTCACGAAACTCGCTCCAATTTGCTTTCTTTGTGTTATATGTTCTCGTAGTTCTTTTTATATCTGTGCCTATTGATTTTTCTAAATTTATGTCGAACAGGACTGTCCTGTGGTCCGAGCTTGTAATTTCGTCGGATAGTCTCCAATTTTCTATTCTGCCTAGTAGGTTCGTTGAGCAGGTCGTCACATCTACGCAGCTGGAGAACCTTTTTCCTCCTCTTATTGTGTCGAACGTGGGTTCCGCTCCTGTATTCAATATATGCATCTCTAACTCGTCAAATTTGTCTGCTACCTGCGTTCCCCTTATGTCCGTCACGCGACTTCCCCACCAAGTGCTCCACGCATTCACGTCTCCACCTAGCAACACATTTCTTGTCTTTAGTCCCGCCACCGCTATTTTTACCGTATCCAAATATGGTTCTATGGGCTTATCTCCTTCCAGATATACAGACACCACGCCTATCTCCCACGATCCAGTTCTTAATTTGGCTACCGCTATGTTTTCTGTCGTCAAACTATGGTAATGGGTGACGTCGATGTTTTGTCAAAGAGTATTATAGCTGCCTTGATTACTTTTGTTAGTTTGACTTCTTTGGCATTGTATAATTCTCGTCCCACGGTATTGCTTCATCTCCCCTGTGTTCCCTATATAGGGTTCTTGGACCATAGCAAACGACAGCTTCACTCTTGTTGCTTCGGTTATTAATTCAGCGGTTGCCAACTCACTTCTCTGGAGGTTCGCCTGGGCTGCATGATATCTGTGATTGCCTTGTTCCACTTTAGCAGTATGCTATGGTTGACCTAGCTAGGTTTTCCCACTTCTTCCTAACCGGACAATCATCGCTAAAAGCGTTGTGCTCCCTTTGATCTATTTTTGCCTTCAAACAGTTTCTGCAACTAGGTGCCCCTCCTGCTAGCCACTCGGTACACTCCTCCCTGAGATGCGGGCCGCCGCAGTGACTGCATACATCCACACTCTCACTACATAGTCTTTTGCTGTGCCCATACCCCAAGCATCTGGAACACTGTATGAGAGGGGATTGGTCTGCAACTCTTACTCTCTGTAAATCTATATGCAACACTCCTGCTTCTGTGAGGCGGTTCCATAGAAGCGGCGAGACTTTTAACACAATATGTGACATGTGCGGGTTCCTTGTTTTCCTTCTATATCTCACCTCCATTCTAAGATCTTCCATACTAGCGTCTTTCAGTAGATGTTTGTTCTGTACTTTTATGGATTTTATTATGTCCTCATCAGTATTATACTGCATAACATCTTTCAATATTACCAGAGGGTCTTTGTTTTTCACGTCATCGACATTTAAATCTACTCCCACTTTTTTAATTCTGTCCTTTACTTTGTTTATTTCTTCTTGGGTGCTGCATCCCACTATCACTTTTCTATCTTTAGCTTTTCTTATTTTATCTATTCTCAGACCTTCTTCTTTTGCATTTATTGCCCTTCTTACTCTATCCATTACCTGATCTCCCGTCTCTTTTTCATCTGTTGCTGTTATTGCCACTGAGTGCATAGCCATGGTTTTTATTGGAACTTTTTGATTGGTGTAGCAGTTACACTTGCATATGTGGTTTTCTCTACTCTATTTTCCGATTCCTTAAAGGCTTCACGTAATTTTTCCATTTCTCTTCTATTTTCTTCTAAAAGTTTCCCGTGTTCTTCTATTTTCCTAATTAGCTTACTTTCCTCTCCTTCTCTCCTATCAGACTCTCTGCGTTCTTCTGATTTCTTTTCTTCCACCTTTTTGTCCTGTTGTTCCAATTGTTTGCTTTCCTTTGTTGAATTTCTAGCTGTTTCTGCTTCTTTAACAAGTTGGTAGAGTCGTTCTATAGCATGTGTAACTTCTACTTTAATATCGGTCTTAAGATTACGTGAATTGTTAAGGTGTAATTTGGCTTTATTCAAGCAAGCTCGCGCCTCTGTTACCCTATCTATATACTTGACTTTTTCCGTTTTCGGCGAGTTTCCCAATGTCTCCGAAGATGTTCTGCGGACTGTCACTCTTGTTTCTTGGGTGGGTATTGGGTTGGGTTGGGTTGGGTTGGGTTGGGTTGGGTTAGGTTAGGTTAGGTTAGGTTGGGTTAGGTTAGGTTGGGTTAGGTTAGGTTGGGTTGGGTTCCCGTGTGGGTTGCCAGTCCTCCTATCGGGCGCGTCCCCAGGTGGCGGATAGGGGAATGCCACATCACGGTTGTGTGTGGTACCGGGAAACCGGCGCGGACCAAAACTGGCTGGGTTCAGGGCGTACCCTCAGTTTCATTCGGAACTGAGAAACGGCTTAGGCAAGATGCTCTGTAAGGCGGGCCTTCAAGGCGGGCCTCGGTTACTCCCAGTATCCCTCTTTCATGAGAGGGGACAGGGATGTGACAGGTGCGGCGTTGTGTTAACGTAGTCGTTTTCGACCGGCGTCGGACCACCCGTAATCTCTATGGGGACCGGGGCTCCTGGGGAGGGAGGGTTATACAAAGGAGCCGCGAGGAAGAAAACCTCTTTAAAAATAACCCCAATCTCAAGGTCTAGCGTGCCGATGGGATGAATGGCTGGGGAACCCAGTCACTAGCGCTTTGGGGAAGGAATTTTTCAGGGACCAAACCCTGCAAAGGAAAAAAAGGAACAAAAATGAACGCAGTACCTAAAACATAACTACCCAGGGTGGCGAATCCACCCCGGGCCTAGCTCAGGCTGCCCCATCGTATCTGGGCGGGGCAAGGCACTGCATCCAAGAGACACTAACACGAAAAACGTGTGTTCCCGAACATCTGGGGACAAAATAAAAGGAAGAAATGATGCCGGGAGAAGCGTCGATCACAACACGTGACCGTCGTGGGCGGTTTACTCGCCCGAGTACTCCCGTTAGTCTGGCAGGTGAGAGTGATGGAGGGTATCCGACGTATCCTTTGCGTCGCTAACATCTGCCACTTCATCAAAGGCGGGAAGAAAAAGGAGAGCGGGACCATCTGCGGAGGCCAGGGCTGCTAAAGTTACGGCGATTTCTGCCACGGCCTCTGATGAGGAAACAAGAACCGAGAAGGAAATATTTGGGTCCTCGAGGACGCCAACAAATACTAGATCTAAGAAAAATCTTCCTGATCCTGAAGAACTGGCCAGTAAACTACGTTCTCATACCTTCTCCGAACTGGATGAGTACATTGCTGTACAACTACAGGCCATAGAGTCAGTGGCGGATCGGTCTAAGAATTTAAAAGGTGACTTTGTTCGCGGAATAAGACTGGCCGTGCGACACATACAAGCCGCGACTCACGAATTTGCAAGGAAATCTGCTGCGGATGACCTTGTAGCGAGACTGGAAAAGAAAATGAAGTTCTTCGTTCAGAGCTCTCCAGTCTAAACACCAGAATGGAGCAGCTTACTGAGGAAATCAGTAACCTCCGGAAGAAGTCCCAGGTACCAGCCGGTCCAAATCGGTACAAGAGCCACCCGGGTCAGTCGCCATCAGCTGCGCACAACCTGAGGCAAGAAGAGGAACTGATGGAGCGAATTGGTGCCTTGATCGAGAATAAGCTGGTTGCCTTCGAGGCAAGGTTATTCCCCGATAAGGCACTTCGTCCACCACTGGGGGGAAATCCAAGAGCAGACTTGAACACAAAAGGGTTACCACTCCCTCGGGATAAGGGATTTTCCTTGAATTTTAGGTTTTTAAATTCTCACTTACCTTTACCGCTAGTGGGTGGAGAGAATCACCACTACTAATTGTCTCCAGGGCAGCTCTAGAATCGCTGTATATGTTACAGCTACGCGCGGGAGTCTTTAATGCCACTTTAGTGGCTTCAAGCAAACCAACATTTCCGCCTGATAGACGGTGCAGAAGTGGTCCAGTTTTAACTTTTTAGTATTCGTTTCGGCAGCTCCGTCCCAAATGGACAAGGCTGCACCTACTTTTCCTTCAATTTTGCTCCCGTCTGTAAATATCCTAATCTCTGAATTAATTGTTTGATCCACTTGTACACCGTCCCCCAGGCATACGAAATTTGGCCCCACCTGCTCCACAGGATGTGGTAATTTAACGTATTGAACCTGTCTCTCCAATTCTCGGTCACCAACCACCCGTCGGGAGTATCCTTTTTTTACTTCGTACATTGTTGCTGTCTCCTGAATCCTAAGGTCCAGGGGAAGCAAACCAGCGAGTAGTAGGGCCGAGTTCAGAGAGACGGTTCTATATGCCCCTACGATTCTCTGTACGAATCCGCGTTGGACCGAGTTGAGAAGTTTTCTCGTTTGCAGCTTTTCGGCAGCTGGTGCCCAGGCGTTTGCTGCATAGAGAATCACTGGTTCCACTACCGCCACGTAGATGGTTCTCACTATCTCCAGATTCAGGCCCCAGTTAATTTTTGCCGCTTTGGACAGCTGTCTATATATTCCTTGAGCCTTCCTACAGATGGTCCGAATATGGGTATTGAAAGTTAATTTGGAGTCAATAGTATTTTTACTTCGCTGGAATACTCAATTTCCTCCCCACCCATGGTTAGAGCTGGCGAGTCATATTTTAGTTTATTGGTAAATATTACCGCCTTGGTTTTATGTGGCGCAAAACGTAATTTATTTTTGACTCCCCAGCTCCAAACATGCGAGAGGATGGCATTAGCTCGTCTTTGCACTTCTCGAGCTTCCTCTCCTGAGACCATGATAACCACGTCATCCGCGAATGCTTGACAGTGTTCACCCTGAGTCTCCACCGATTTAAGCAACGGGTCTAAAAGTAAGTTCCACAGGGTGGGTCCACCTATTGAGCCTTGTACGCAACCCTTCGTTGTCTTTTAGACCATTCCGCTCCAGCAAACCTGACGCGCACTGTTCTATCGTCAAGATAGCTGTCTATCAGTCGCCTCAGGTTTACTGGGCATCCGGTCTCTGCCAGTCTGCAGCGTATCGCCGGCCACCAAGCGTTATCGAAAGCTCCCTCTATGTCTAAGGAGACAAGTACAACTAGTTTTTTCTTCTTTAACTCTGTTTTAATGTACTGTACTATGTCATAGAGGGAGTCCTCGGTACCTCGTTGAGGCATAAAGCCATACTGTTTTTTACTGATGGCCGGCATGATGTGCCACCTGATCCTTCTGATCAGCATTTTTTCTAAAATCTTGCCTAGGACTGGCAGGAGGCCAATGGGCCTATAGGACTTGGGGTGCATGTAATCCTTTCTTCCCGGCTTCGGCAACGCAACTACTACGGCTTCTTTCCAACTCTTCGGGAAACAAGCCAACTCCAAGCACTTGTTCGCCAATGCCAGAAAGAGATCGGTGTTCAGGGTGATGGCTGCTTTACAAATATCTGCAGTTAGCCCATCAATGCCAGGTGCTTTCTTAGCGTTAAAACTTGATGCGGACCATAAGAGTTCTTCTCTTGTAAAGGTTAGGTTAGGTTAGAGTTAGGTTAGGTTAGAGTTAGGTTAGGTTGGGTTGGGTTAGGTTGGGTTGGGTTAGGTTGGGTTAGGTTGGGTTGGGTTAGGTTAGGTTAGGTTGGGTTGGGTTAGGTTAGGTTGGGTTAGGTTAGGTTGGGTTGGGTTAGGTTGGGTTGGGTTAGGTTAGGTTGGGTTGGGTTAGGTTAGGTTAGGTTTTTTTTTTTTTTTTTTTTTTTTAATTCTAGTTCCCTGACATGGGAGATCAGGGACTTTTCCTTCTTTTTCTTTTCATTTTCTTTCTTTTATTTTGTTGTTTACTTTTTATGGTTTTATTTTATTAATTGGGTTTATGCTTATGCTATTACAATTTTTACTCCTAGGGTCTTTTATTATCTAAGTTAATGTTACTTATGTTATTTCAGTGCTTCTTTTTCTTTCTTACAATTTTATTTGTCTGTTAATATTATATACTTAGGTGTTTTATATATGTTACTGCTCTATTTTATTTCTTTTTATTTATTTTTAATTGCTACCTAAGATACTATTTCCTTACAGTATTTTAAAAACTTATTTCTACTTTCCCTATTACTAATTATCTGACATATATTTTCTGTTTTTATTTCTATTCCTATATCTATTTCTAAATCGTACCTATATTTATTATAGATAGGGCATTCTGCAATTACGTGTATTGCCGTTTCTTCTGCTTCTGGGTCACAGGGACACGCTGGGCTCTCCTTACATCTGAACCTGTACAGGTATTGAGAGAACCCACCGTGTCCTGTTATAATCTGGACTAATTTTGGTTCCATTTCCATTTTTATAATTGTGGGATATGCTTTTATCGCATCCGGGAAAAATATTTTTGTATTGGAGGCCGTCTCTCCTTCTTTATAGCGCCGGTTCCATTCATCAAGCGACTCCAGTCGTATCTGTCGCTTGATAAATGAAACCGGACACTTCTCATAGTCAGGCTTTCTTTTGATTTTTAGAGCGGCTTCCTTTGCCAGCTGATCCGCTCTCTCATTTCCCTCCAATCCTGCGTGAGCTTTGATCCAGAACAGTTTAATAGTATTTCCTTGTTTGCCCAAGATGTTAATGTTTTTCCTAATTTCTGCCGCCAGGGGTTGGAGGGGGTTTCCTTGTACAATCGTATGGAGAGCGGATCTGGAATCACTAAACAAACAACAGGAGTCTATTTTGTTTGCGTGCACGTATTTTGTGGCCTCCAATATTGCAAGCAACTCCGCCTGGAACACGGTGCAAAATTTCCCAACTTTAATTTCCGGGTACTTGTCTCCGCCGCATTTCTCCAAATGGATAATGCAGCGCCGACTTTTCCTCAATTTTACTGCCGTCAGTATAGATTGTTAGGCTTGTGTCGGTGTTTTCGTCTATTTGTGCACCGTCCTCCAGGCACATGAATTGCAGTGCTATTTGTTCCGCGGGGTGTGGGTTCTCCAAGTAGCTGACTTTTCCTCAATCTCCTGATCTCCTATGACTCGCCGAGGAGAAGCCTCTCTTTACCTCATAAAGAGGCCACTTCAGACCCTAAGGTCCAAGGGTAGCAACCCGGCAAGCAATAGGGCCGAGTGGAGGACACAGTTCTATAAGCTTTTACTATTTTTTGTACAAACCCTCGTTGTACCATGTCCAACCGCTTTTTTACCTGCAGTTTGCCGGTCGCTGGTGCCCACGTACTCGCCGCATATGTGATTACCGGTTCCACTACCGCAGTATAAATGGTCCTGATTATTTCGGGGTTCAGTCCCCAATGTATTTTGGCTGCTTTTGACAATTGACGGTAGAGCATTTGGGCTTTCCGGCACACATTCTCAATATGTGTGTTGAAAGTCAATCTATCGTCAATAGTGAGGCCAAGAATTTTTATTTCTCTGGACATTTCTATGGGCACCCCGCCCATCTTCAGGAGTGGCGAATCATATTTCAGTTTATTTGTTATTAACATGGCTTTCGTTTTTTGCGGCGCGAATTTAAGCTTATTTTTGATTCCCCACTCCTGTACATGGGCAAGCGCCGAATTTGCCCGAGTCTGTACGTCCAATGCAGTATTCCCCGAAAAAATCAGGACCACATCGTCCGCGAAAGCCTGGCAATACTCATTTTCGCTTCCAGCTCCTTCAACAGCGGATCCAGCAAGAGGTTCCAGAAGGTAGGTCCCCAATTGAACCTTGCACACAACCCTTGTTTGTATTCTTGACGCATTCCTCTCCGGCGTATCGAATGCGCACAGTTCTGTCTTTTAAATAACTGTCGACAAGCCTTCTTAGATTTGTGGGGGTCGGTGTTTCGGCAAGACGGCATTTTATGGCTGGCCACCATGCATTATCAAATGCTCCCTCTATGTCCAATGATATGAGCACAACCAACTTTTTACTCTTAACCATATTTCTTATATGTTGCGTCATGTCATAGAGGGAGTCTTCGGTGCCGCGTTGCGGCATAAAGCCATATTGTTTCCGACTTATTGTAGGTAATATGTACCACTTTATACGTTGAATGACCATTTTCTCTACAATTTTTCCCAGTACTGGCAGTAGTCAATTGGCCTGTACGACTTTGGATGGGTATAGTCGTCTTTGCCTTGCTTTCGTAGCACCACCACTGCCGCTTCCTTCCACCTTACCGGAAAGTGTGCTAGACTCAGGCATTTGTTTGCTATCGCCAGGAACAATGTTGGATTCAGGGTTATAGCCCAGAGGGATTATCCAGGTACCACACCCTGCTAAAAAAAGGATAATAAAATGAACGCAGGACCTAATAACGTAATTACCCAGGGTGGCGAATCCACCCCCGGGCCTAGCCCGGGCTGCCCCATCGTATCTGGGCGGGGCAAGGAACTGCATCCACGAGACACAAACACGAAAAACGTGTGCCCCCGAACATCAGGGGGCAAACAAAAAAAGGACGAAGCTGTGATGGGAGAACCTTCGGTTGGGTTACGTGACCGTCGTGGGCGTTTTACTAGCCCAAGTACTCCCGGTAGTTTGGCAGGTGAAAGTGACGGAGGTTTATCTGATGTATCGTTCGCATCACTAACATCTGCCCCTTCTTCAAAGGCAGGGAGAAAGAGGAGAGCGGGACCCTGTGCGGAGACTAGGGCTACCAAATTTACGGCGATATCAGCCACGGCCTCTGAAGAGGAAACCAGAACCGAGGAGGAATTGTTAGAGCCCTTAATGACGCCGACAAATACCAGAGCCAAGAAAAATCTTCCTGACCCTGAGGAACTGGCCCGTACACTACGCACTCATGCCTTCTCTGAACTCGATAAGTATATCGGTGTTCAACTACAGGCCATAGAGTCAGTGGCGGATCGGTCAAAAAACCTGAAAGGTGACTTTGTCCGCGGCATTAGGTTGGCCGTGCGACACATAAAAGCTGCAACGCACGAATTCGCAAGGAGGTCTGCTGCTGATGACCTGGTAGCGAGACTGGAGCGAGAGAATGAAGAACTGCGTTCACAACTCTCCAGTCTAAGCAGCAAAATGGAGAAGCTTACAGAGGAAATAAACATACTCCGGAAGCAGGCTCCAGTAACAACTGGTTCAACTGAGAACACGATTTCGGTTCAATCGTCATCGGCATCTGCTGGTACTGAAGAAAAGGGGTTGATGGAACGAATTGGCGCCTTGATTGAGAATAAGTTGGCTGCCTTCGAGGCCAGATTGTTCCCCGATAAGGTATTTCGCCCACCTTTGAGACCAAAGCAGGCAGCAGACATGAGCACCACGCGACCACCTCAGGCTGCTGAGAAAACGAGGAGAAAAAAGAAAAACCTAAGAAATAAGCCTCCCCATCCTCCGGTGGTAGATCTTCCTCCAGTGCATGCGCCGATGTTGACACCAACATCAGCCCGTCCAGGCCAGGAACGTTCATGGGCGGACGTAGCTAAAATGCCACGTAAGTCGAAGGCTAAACAGCGATCCGTAAACATGGCAGTTGGCGACTATAAGAGCAAGAAGGGAAATGTGAAAAGGAGGAAGACTTTGCGTACCCCAACAACCGCGGCAGTAACAGTCACATTACCAGAAGGGTCACCCATCACGTATGCCAAGGTAATGGAAGTAGCCAAAACAAGAATTCGACTGGCAGACTGCGGCATCGACACCCTTCGACAAAAACGAGCCATAACTGGGGGCTTACTGTTGGAAATCGGCGGCCCTGATAGTAACTCAAAAGCTGACAAGCTAGCGACAACAATGCAGGAGGTCCTTTTGGATCTCAATGTCCGCATTAGTCGTCCAACGAAGACAGGAGACGTTCGGCTGGGGATCTCGACGACGCCGTCAGCCTTCGGAGCTCGCTAACGCGGTCGCAGAAGCAGGAGGTTGCTCAATAGAAGAGATAAAGTAGGGCGATCCGCCGAACATCCACTAGTATGGGGACATGTTGGTTGCGTTGTCCGGTCACAACAGTCCGCAAATTAGCGGCTGCTAAGCGGATAAGTGTTGGTTGGGGCTCAGCTCGAGTGGACATATTAGAGCCCAGACCCATGCACTGCTTCCGGTGCTTGGAAAAGGGACATGTTGGTAGCCGGTGCCCCAACAACATAAACAGAGGATCGATGTTACGCCTGTGGTGAGCGTGGTCACAGGGCAAATCAGTGCACAGCGTCGGTACTGAAATGCCCACTGTGTTCAGACTTAGGACGTCCAGCAAATCACAGGCTAGGAAAAGGTGTGGCTCGTCCACCAAAAAGCAGAGCGTAAGCCGAATAACACCTCTGGCTTCCGCAGAAACGTCGACAGCGGCAGATGCAAGACTGGGCCAAGTGGGCTCGGAAATGGAGGTCGTTGAGATCTCACCTTCCCGTCCCTAAAAGTCCTCCAGGGCAACCTGAACCACTGCCGCTATGCGCAAGATCTGCTTACGCAGACCATAGCGGAGCGGCGGGTTGCCCTAGCAGTAGTGGCGGAACCTTACGTCGTTCCTGATCATCCCCGCTGGTCAGGTGACGACTCGGGTTCCGTAGCCATCTACTGGGGGGACGGAGAAGGTGCCCCACCCTGCACCTTATTGAGAAAGGGGCAGGGCTTTGTTGCAGTGCAATGGGGCACCATGGCCATCATAGGCTGCTACGTCTCTCCCAACAGGTCACTCGCCGACTACGAGCTGTACCTTGATGGGGTGGCAAACTGCATTCGCAGGTGTCAACCTCGTCCATTGATTATCCTGGGGGACTTCAACGCCCACGCTAAGGCATGGGGAAACCCCAGAGATAGTCCGAGGGGAGAGATTTTAAAAGAATGGGCGGCTGGTCTTGACCTCCGACTCATAAATCGGGGGTCAGTAAGCACTTGCGTGCGATGGCAGGGGGAGTCGGTCGTGGACTTAACATGGGTGACTCCTTCTGCGATACGTCTGGTGTCAGGTTGGCGGGTCGCAGAGGAGGTGGTTACGTTATCGGACCACCGTTACATCGCTTTCGATGTGACATTCGGCCGGCCTGATACCATGACTAGCCGCCGCGAAAGCAGCCCGCCGCGACGCTGGTGTCTAAAACGGTTAGATCGAGACATGGTCGAAGCTGCCGCCACCGTTGCGGCATGGCCAGATATCACCGAAGAGGTTTCGTCTGACCCAGAAGAAGAAGCGAACTGGTTTCGGGGAACAATGACACGAATCTGCGATGTGTCAATGCCCCGGACCAGACACCCCAAGCGCAGGGCTGTGTACTGGTGGTCGGCAGAAATTGCTGGACTGCGCGCAATCTGTTTGCGAAGCAGACGGCAGTACACCAGAACCCGAAGGAGGAGAAGGCAAGCTCCGGCCGAAGAGGTAGCCAGACTATACGAGGCATACCGAGCGGCTACAAAGGCGTTGCAGATTGCAATTTCCAACGCCAAGTCTCGGTCCTGGCATGAGCTCCTGGAGGGGCTCAACAGAGATCCGTGGGGACGTCCATACCGGTTGGTACTGGGCAAACTCCGACATTGGATGCCACCTCTAACGGAAACCCTTGATCCGGAGCTGCTGGGAAGAGTGATCAATACACTTTTCCCAGCGGGCCGGTCAAGTCCCTCTACCCACCTTCGAAGTTCGTTGGAGTGGCATGATGAGATGCGGGTAACCGTACAGGAGTTGAACCGAGCCGTTAGCCGCTTGCGAGGCCGAAACACAGCTCCAGGACCCGACGGAATACCAGGTCGGGTCTGGATGCTGAGTCTAGCTGCCTTAGGGGACAGACTGAGGCAGCTGTTCACCAGCTGCCTCCATACCGCCACGTTCCCTTCAGCCTGGAAGGAAGCCAAATTGGTCCTCTTAAAGAAGGAAGGCAGGGCCGCAGATTCTCCCTCTGCGTATCGTCCCATTTGCCTGTTGGACGAGATTGGCAAATTGTTCGAGAGGATTCTTGCTTTTCGTCTCAACGGGCATCTGTCGCGTGTCGGTCCAGATCTCGCCGAAAGCCAGTTCGGCTTCCGACAAGAGCGTTCGACCATAGACGCGATTTTTCGCGTCCGCTCGTTGTCGGAGCAGGCGGTGTCCCGGGGTGGGGTGGCACTGGCAATTAGCTTGGACATTGTCAATGCCTTTAACTCCCTGCCCTGGGAAGCAATCAGAGGGGGGCTCGCCTACCATCAAGTGCCCCCCTATCTGCAAGGCGTGATCGCGGACTACTTGCGCGACAGGTACATTTTGTACATGGACAAAGACGGAAAAAAGATCCGGAGGGAGATCCAGTGCGGTGTTCCACAGGGTTCGGTGCTGGGCCCATTACTGTGGAACATAGCGTATGACGCGGTTCTGCGTGTCGACCTTCCCGCTAGCATCAAGGTTGTTTGCTATGCAGACGACACCCTGATAGTCGCTAGCGGGAACACGTTTGAGAGGACCAAGGAGCTCGCCGAGCTTGGGGTGGAAATCTTTGTCGCCAGAATTCACGAGTTGGGATTAGAAATAGCGCCGCACAAGACCGAGGCGCTATGGTTCCCTAAATTGCCCAGGGCAGGGAACCACCCGACTCGTGTGTCCGGGTAGGTGGGTCTGAAGTCAGAGTGGGTAGGCACATGAAATATCTGGGCCTCCTACTGGACAGTCGCTGGGGCTTCGAAGAGCACTTCGAGCGCCTAGTTCCCCGAATAGAGAGGGTGGCGGGTGCTATGCATAGACTGCTGCCCAATCTAGGGGGACCGGGTGAAGAAGTTCGCCGCCTCTATGCCGGAGTCGTCCGATCCGTAGCACTTTATGGAGCGCCGGTGTGGGCAAAAAGGCTAGCCATCCGCCGATGTAGAACTAAAATCTACAGTGTGCAACGACGGATGGCCATACGGATTGTGCGAGGATATCGCACGATATCCTTCGAGGCGGCAACTGTCCTGGCTCGCTTTCCGCCCTTGGATATACTGGCGGAAATGGATGCGCGGGTGTATAACCGAATACGCATCCGCCGCCAGGATGGTGATAGCGAGCCAGTAGAGGCGTTCGAGGCCATTAAGCGGCAGGAACGTCAGAATGCCTTCGAGACGTGGCGTGTTCGGCTTAGTGAAGAGCGACACGCGCGCAGACGCGTCGTCGAGGCGTTCCTGCCGGTCTTCGAGGCCTGGCTCCAGCGACGGAGAGGAAGACTCACCTACAGACTTACACAGGTACTTACCGGACATGGCTGTTTCGGTGATTATCTGTGTAAGATCGGACGTGAGGCGACGGCGAACTGTTTCCATTGCGGTGGGACGATCCAGGACTCTGCATCGCATACTCTCGGGGTTTGCCCAGCATGGGAAGCAGAGCGGAGTATCCTGGTGAGCCGCATTGGACGAAACCTCTCCTGCCAGCAGTCGTGTCGGCGATGCTGAGCGGGGATTCGGCATGGGGGGCCGTAGCCGCTTTCTGTGAGACCGTGATGGCCCAGAAGGAGGCTACTGAGCGGGATCGAGAGAGGACAGATCCCGCTCGGAGGCGGGGCCATCGAGGCGCAGTTGTGCCTCGTCACGGCCTCCTAACAATGGTGTTCCCCTACCAGAAACGGGGCCTCAAGAGTCGCGGGCGCCCGGGGCGCGAGCTCCGAATGCTCATTAAAGCGACTCTGAGGCGAGGAGTGGCTCGACGTGGTCTCGAGCCACTGTGCTAGCACCGCGGGATTCTGGGGCAACGTTGTTGCTCCCGGGAGGGGCTATCTTAGCCAAGCGTAAGAGGGGCCACGGTTGCGTTCCGAACGGAGATCCCGTGACCCCTTCTCAACGCTGATGGTGACCACCGTGGGGTTTTAGTCGGTGGAGTCCGACATAACCCAGCTCTCTTCCCGGAGGCTGGGTATCCATAATGGATTTCCCACGATAAAAAAAAAAAAAAAAAAAAAGGTTAGGTTAGGTTAGGTTAGGTTGGGTTGGGTTAGGTTAGGTTAGGTTGGAGTTGGGTTAGGTTGGGTTAGGTTGGAGTTGGGTTGGGTTGGGTTGGAGTTGGGTTGGGTTGGGTTGGAGTTGGGTTAGGTTGGGTTGGGTTGGAGTTGGGTTAGGTTGGGTTGGGTTGGGTTGGGTTGGGATTGGGTTAGGTTGGAGTTAGGTTGGGTTGGGTTAGGTTGGAGTTAGGTTGGGTTAGGTTAGGTTGGGTTGGGTTGGGTTAGGTTGGGTTGAGTTGGGTTAGGTTGGGTTGGGTTAGGTTGGAGTTGGGTTAGGTTGGGTTGGGATTGGGTTAGGTTTTTTTTTTTTTTTTTATGTTTTCCACCAAGGAGTACACCGTCCCCAATGGCCGTTTATTTATTATTTTCACATGTGTTTTATAATTGTATTACATTTTGATATCTTATTCAGTTACATAAAGAAGACATTTATCAGTGCGATTTGATACATTGATAGTGTCAATCTCTACAGTTTTATTACTCTTATTCTACTTATTTCTCTAGTATACATTTCCTCTGATTGAATTGCAATGCGCTTTATTAATTATTATTTTAAAATTGTGCGCTTACTGAAGAGAAAAAAAAAAGAAACAGTAATTCTTATATCTATATAACATAAAATTGGAATTATTTTCTATGGTGCTGTTCAGCGTTTAGTGAAAAAGTCAGCAATTTTGTCCTATTACTAATTAACTAAAATTATTTACAATAAAAAAAAAAACAAAAGTCTGATAATAACTGTATATAGCTAAATGAAATGATGAGAGATGTTTTAATTAATTTTCTTATATCTATTTTTAATGACAATAACCTTATAATATTATTTACATATTGAATTTTTTGAGGTTGTTTATAATTGATTGGGTAAGTCGTACAAAAGATTCAATGGTACTATGTTTGCTAAGTAACTCTTTTAAATTATACGGTGATACTCGCATGTTGTTACATAGGATTTCATGATTCAGTCTGTCGCTGCCGAAGCGTGGGCAGTCCTTTAACAAATGATCTAAAGTTTGTACTTTGGCATTGTCACAGGGCAAAACGGATTGTTTACTATCTTGAACCTATGCAGGTATTCCTTGTGGTAGCCGTGACCCGTTAGGAATTGCGTTAGTTGAAATGTGCATTTTGTCATTTTCCACAATGCTCGTATATCCGTCAGCCTGGGAAGTATTGCTTTGGTATGAGCTCCTTGCGCGGCGCTTTCATATCGAGATTGCCAGATTTTCCACGTGTTGGCTCTCATAGTTGTTTTGACGAAGCTGATCGGGAATTTGGCGTAATCCGGTGTTTTGTGTAATTGGGCTGCCATTTTGGCTGCTTTATCTGCAGTCTCATTGCCAGCTATGCCAACATGACTTTTTACCCATACAAATTCAATATCCAAACCATTCGACGCTGCCTGGTGTATTATCGAGTGGATTCGTGCCACGATAGGATGAGTGCTGGATCTGTTTTGAGAGCGTTCAGCGATGACTCAGAATCACTGACTATCTGTATGTTGTGTATATTACTGTTGGGCTTCTTTGTTATCATAAAGTGTCTGTTTAGAGTCGACCCACGTTTAAGGGCCCACTCGCAGGCCTCCTTTATTGCCAGCAATTCTGCTTGAAATATAGAGCAACTGTTGTGCAGTTTGAGCTTCTTTTTGTAAGTCTCCGTTGATCCTTCAAAGCACACAAAGCCGCTCCCACACAGCCGTTTTCGAGCTTGCTTCCGTCTGTGTATACTCTAATTTGGGCTGTTCTTTCGTGCTCTACGTATTTAGATGTTCTGTCTATAGTCACTCTATCAGATGGGTGTAAAGTTCGTGTACTGGCGTAGGTTTTTCATATGGGATATCCCTGGGTAAAAGGTTTGTGGTACTTCGTAGACGAACAGACTCAATTTCGTGTACCTCCAGTATTCTCATATCCAAAGGCTCGAATTGAGCAAGGGCTAATGCTGCTGCTGTGGAGACCGTTCTGAAGGCTCTAATTGCTTTAATCGCGAATCCTCTTTGTGCCGATTCTAATATTTTCTTTATGTAACGTTTTCTTACGGTCGTGCCCCAGACACCGGCTGCATAAGTGATTGTGGGTTCTATTACTTGCTTGTATATTGTTCTAACGTTGTCTGGATGGGCACCCCAGGTTGGTCGGCAGTATATGCAGAGTTTGTTAAATATTTGCATTGCCTTTTTGACAACATGTTTGACATGATCGGCAAATAGTAGTTTTTCGTCGATAATCACGCCCAGCAACTTGATATGTCTCTCAAATGTCAGCGTATGTCCCTCCATGACAAGTTGGGCTTCTCGAGCCTTGCGTGTGAAGGCTATTGCTTGTGTCTTCGTGGGTCCAAACGTCAGTTTGACACTCTTTCCCCATTCGACTATGATTTGAAGGGCTCGATTCGTTTGGGTTTCTAGAGCCTGCACATCGCTTGCTTTGGAAATCAGGAGAACATCATCTGCAAAGGCTTGCAAATGGCATCCCTCCGGAAGAGTAATTTCGAGCAGTTCGTCTAGTATTATATTCCATAGGATGGGTCCACACGCAGAACCCTGAATGCAGCCTTTCGTGTTTTCCTTGGTCGCCCGTTCGCCTGCGTATTCCAAGGATACTGTGCGGTTGGTTACGTAACTAGAGATTAATCTAAAGATATTTTTGGACACCGGGTCGCCCGTAATCTTTCGAAGAGTGCTGGCCACCACGCGTTATCAAAAGCTGATTTGATATCCAAGGAAACAGCCAGTACTTGTTGGCCTACCGCTTTAGCTGTTTTAACTACTTCTAGCGCTGTGTGTATAGCCGCAGTGGTGTTGGTTTGCTCCTTGAATCCAAATTGTCGATCGCTAAATAGGCCAGCTTTGGTCGCATGGTATGTTAGTCGTTTAATAAACAGTCTTTCCAGTAATTTGCCAAACACTGGCAATAGACCTATTGGGCGGAAAGAACTTAACTCAGTATAATTTGCCTTGCCCGGTTTAGGGATGATTTTAACCTCTGCCTTCTTCCACTGTCGAGGAAGTGGTGTAACGATAGGCATCTGTTCATTATGTTTGTGAGCAATTCAGGGTAGCATATAGCAAATTGTAGACAGATGTCCGATGTCAGACTATCCATTCCGGGTGCTTTCTTGGGGTTCATCATCTTGAGATGTTCCATAACCTCGTGTACAGTGAAAGGGGGTTCGTCCTCCTCCTCCGGCTCATCGTCGATTCTGGTTCTGAGATCTAGTTGCCGCGCATTGGTGTCAGGAGTATCATCAGCATAGAAATGATCTAGGAGTGCTTTGGCGGTTTCCGATCCAGTATTGGTATAATTGTCTCCAATTTTAAGGGTCGTTGGTGGTCGCCTGGGGGAGATGTCTTTTAAAAGTCTATTGGTGAGGGACCAGACATTCTCCTTGGTTTGTAGATCGCAGAATTCTTTGAAGCTTTTGGTAGATTCAGCCCGTAGTTCCCCCGCGTATGTTGCCTTTTTGCTTTTTAATTCCTCTGATAGGTGGTCTAGAGGTAGGTTTCGACGCTTGGCTCGGTGCAGTTGGTGGTGCAGCTGAATGATCTCCTTCTTTTTCTGTGTTAAGCTTTCCGTCCACCATAGTGGGTGATGTTTAGACGAATATCCTCCCTTCTTTGGTGGTATTGACGCTTCGCACGCTTCGTGTATGATCGCTACTATGTCGTCGATTAGCTTTTCCAGCTCAGTCGCATCTAGGGATTCAATATCTCTTTCCAGAATATCCGAGTTGGTCATTTTTTGTATGCAGGTTGTCTTTGAAAAGTCCCCAGCTGGCTTTGGTGCTGTTATATTTGAAAGTGGACGACTGTGATGAGGTGGACTCCGTCGAATCACCTGCGGTTAGTACCGCATATTCAACAGCATTGTGTTGAGACGAAGGGCAAGCGCTGAGGTTTACTTTCCATCCCGCCACGCGATGGTGAATGTGTCCATGAGCCAGTGTGAGGTCTATTATGGATGTTCGATCCCTTCCATGAGAAACGGTTTCGAATGTTGGAGTGGTGCCGACGTTACAAACATAGAAATCGTTAGCATATGCAAGCTCTACGACTGCTCGGCCTCTAGGGTCAGTGGTCTTGCTTCCCCATAAATGATGCCACCCGTTAAAGTCTCCTCCTATGATTGTATTAGGACACCCCGATGTTTTCAGAAAAGTATCGATGCACTCCAGCGTATTGTTTTCGTCCGTATCAGGCTCCACGTATGCCGACGCAATGAGTATTCTTTGTCCGCTTCTTGTTAATTGAATTACGCAAAGGTTAGCATTAGAATATTGTGACATGCCTAATACCTGACCACAATCAGGTTTAGAGAGCACACAGGCCTTTACTCTACCACATTTCCCGAATTGATGTATATTTATACCCTGAATCGGTTTCACTTCGTTGCTCGAGCCAACGTACGGCTCCGCCACCAGAGCGATCTGGTAATCACCTGCCATGAAATAAAGAATAAATTCATGTAAACTCTTTTTTTGAACGATCTGTATTACACTGTAAAATTTTTATCTTTTTTATTGGGATCCATAATCGATTCTATTACTTATTCTTTCTTTCATGGCTCTCAGTCTTGGGCAGTCAAGTGACATGGCGGTGTGGCGGACGTCTGCTTTGGTTCCGAATTTCAAATTATGTGATATACAGTTAGCACATTTGGATGTACCTTGTTTGCTCCTATCGGGACATTTGTCTATGGTATGCTCGGAGCTTGAGCAGTGGGCACATGGACTTATGGTGGCTGAGCAGAACTTTTTAATGTGTCCGAATTGTAGGCACTTGTGGCACTGTACAAAAGGTGAAAATTCGCTGATGTGTACACGCTGGTATTCTACACTAACTCTGCCTATTTCCATTAATTTACGGAAGAGCCTGGGTTCCACAAGGAACACTGCGTTGTATAAGTCGGGATTTTTATTATTCCGTTTGAAGCGGAGACGCATATCATTTTCCTCAGTGAAGAGATCCTTTACTTCCGGATTTTGTCCCTTGACAATGCCAACGATTTCCTCCGCGGGTACATCTTTAGAGACGCCTTTAAGAATAATCATCGGCCTAAGGCCTTTAGCTGGTTCAGCGCTAACGTGCTCCGAGCATTCTAATTTTTTAAGTGTATCGTCGCGTTGTTCGGTGGTGTCGAACTCAACTCTAAGCTTATTATTTGACACAGGCTGAACCCTAGCCGGTGCGTAGTGCGCTGTACGGTACGATATACTTTTTTTAAATAACTCTACTGCTTCTTGACGAGATTTTGGGGTTACCTTAGGGGTAACTACTATGGCCGGTTTGGACGCTGATGGGCGCGTGGTTTGAATCCTCGCAGATCCATCTCTGCCTGAAGCCGCTATCTCTCGTCCGGTCGCAGTAGCTTGGGCGTATGTTGGGCGCGCTTGTTGTTTAAGTTGCGTGGATATTTGGCCCTTGAGTTTAGCCATCTCGTTCCTTACGCAGGCGACGATGTCAGCTTTGAAGTCGCTGTCCAGATTATTGATAGGTCTGGGATTTGCACTTTCAGTCGCCAATGACATGCTTGCCAGTTTGTGTCCACATCTTCTGATCTCATCTGCGGCCATGCTAATTAGCCTTTTGTTGGCAGCCGTAACGGATTTTCCATGAGTCGCTGCCTTTGTGATACACTCTGTAAGCTTGTTTATTGCCGTTATGAATGTTTCCATATCCATAATGTCCTCAACGTGGGCCGGCAGGGTGGGGGTCCAGGGTCCGCAGCAGGGGTAGTTGCAGAGGCCATTTTAGCTTGTTGGGGTTGTTGTGGTTATATTTGAAAGTCTATAATTAATGTGATAGGCTGGGAGGTGTTTTTGAGTACTCTTAATGCGAAAATGCCAAAAGAGGGCGAAAAATAAAAAATAAAAGTTCAAAAAAGTTTAGAATTACGTAAAAAAAAATTTTTGGTCAAGAAAATTTAAAATTTTTATCTGGGAGGTATTTATTATAGATACTTAACGTGGATGTAAAAGAAAATTTAGGAAAATTTGAAAATGAGGAGCAGAAAAAATTTTCATATTAGGTTAGGTTGGGTTGGGTTAGGTTAGGTTAGGTTGGAGTTAGGTTGGGTTGAGTTGGGTTAGGTTAGGTTGGGATTGGGTTAGGTTGGGTTGGGTTGGGTTGGGTTAGGTTGGGTTGAGTTGGGTTAGGTTGGGTTGAGTTGGGTTAGGTTGGAGTTAGGTTAGGTTGGGATTGGGTTAGGTTGGGTTGGGTTGGGTTAGGTTAGGTTAGGTTGGGTTAGGTTAGGTTAGGTTAGGTTAGGTTGGAGTTAGGTTAGGTTGGAGTTAGGTTAGGTTGGGTTAGGTTAGGTTAGGTTGGGTTGGGTTAGGTTAGGTTGGAGTTGGGTTGGGTTGGGTTGGGTTGAGTTGGGTTAGGTTGGAGTTAGGTTAGGTTAGGTTGGAGTTGGGTTAGGTTGGGTTAGGTTGGAGTTAGGTTGGGTTGGGATTGGGTTAGGTTGGGTTAGGTTGGGTTAGGTTGGGTTGGGATTGGGTTAGGTTGGGTTGGGTTGGGTTGGGATTGGGTTAGGTTAGGTTAGGTTAGGTTGGGTTAGGTTAGGTTGGAGTTAGGTTGGGTTAGGTTAGGTTGAGTTGGGTTAGGTTGGGTTGGGTTGGAGTTGGGTTGGGTTGGGATTGGGTTAGGTTGGGTTAGGTTGGAGTTAGGTTAGGTTGGGATTGGGTTAGGTTGGGTTAGGTTAGGTTAGGTTAGGTTAGGTTGGGTTGGGATTGGGTTAGGTTGGGATTGGGTTAGGTTAGGTTAGGTTGGGTTGGGTTGGGATTTAGGTTGGGTTAGGTTAGGTTAGGTTGGAGTTAGGTTGGGTTGAGTTGGGTTAGGTTAGGTTGGAGTTAGGTTAGGTTAGGTTAGGTTGGGTTGAGTTGGGTTGGGTTAGGTTAGGTTGGAGTTAGGTTAGGTTAGGTTGGAGTTAGGTTAGGTTGGGTTAGGTTAGGTTGGGTTGGGTTGGGTTGGGTTAGGTTAGGTTGGAGTTAGGTTAGGTTAGGTTAGGTTGGGTTAGGTTGGGTTAGGTTAGGTTAGGTTGAGTTGGGTTAGGTTGGAGTTAGGTTAGGTTAGGTTAGGTTGGAGTTAGGTTAGGTTAGGTTAGGTTAGGTTGGAGTTAGGTTAGGTTGGAGTTAGGTTAGGTTGAGTTGGGTTAGGTTGGGATTGGGTTAGGTTAGGTTAGGTTGGAGTTAGGTTGGGTTGAGTTGGGTTAGGTTAGGTTGGGATTGGGTTAGGTTAGGTTAGGTTAGGTTGAGTTGGGTTAGGTTGGGTTGGAGTTGGGTTAGGTTAGGTTGGAGTTAGGTTAGGTTAGGTTAGGTTGGAGTTAGGTTAGGTTAGGTTGGGATTGGGTTAGGTTAGGTTAGGTTAGGTTAGGTTGGGTTAGGTTGGAGTTAGGTTAGGTTAGGTTGGAGTTAGGTTAGGTTGAGTTGGGTTAGGTTAGGTTGGGTTAGGTTGGGTTGGGTTAGGTTGAGTTGGGTTAGGTTGGAGTTAGGTTAGGTTAGGTTAGGTTAGGTTAGGTTAGGTTGGGTTAGGTTGGGTTAGGTTGGGATTGGGTTAGGTTAGGTTGAGTTGGGTTAGGTTAGGTTAGGTTAGGTTGGAGTTAGGTTAGGTTGGAGTTAGGTTAGGTTGAGTTGGGTTAGGTTAGGTTAGGTTAGGTTAGGTTAGGTTAGGTTAGGTTAGGTTGGAGTTAGGTTAGGTTAGGTTAGGTTAGGTTAGGTTAGGTTGAGTTGGGTTAGGTTGGAGTTAGGTTAGGTTAGGTTAGGTTGGAGTTAGGTTAGGTTAGGTTAGGTTAGGTTAGGTTGAGTTGGGTTAGGTTGGAGTTAGGTTAGGTTAGGTTAGGTTAGGTTAGGTTGGAGTTAGGTTAGGTTAGGTTGGAGTTAGGTTAGGTTGAGTTGGGTTAGGTTAGGTTGGAGTTAGGTTGGGTTGGGATTGGGTTAGGTTGGAGTTAGGTTAGGTTGGGTTGGGTTGGGTTGAGTTGGGTTAGGTTGGAGTTAGGTTAGGTTAGGTTGAGTTGGGTTAGGTTGGAGTTAGGTTGGGTTGAGTTGGGTTAGGTTAGGTTAGGTTAGGTTGGAGTTAGGTTAGGTTAGGTTGGAGTTAGGTTAGGTTAGGTTAGGTTAGGTTGGGTTGAGTTGGGTTAGGTTGGAGTTAGGTTAGGTTAGGTTAGGTTAGGTTGGGTTGGAGTTGGGTTGGGTTAGGTTAGGTTGAGTTGGGTTAGGTTAGGTTGGGTTAGGTTAGGTTAGGTTGGAGTTAGGTTGGGTTAGGTTAGGTTGGAGTTGGGTTAGGTTAGGTTAGGTTAGGTTGAGTTGGGTTAGGTTAGGTTAGGTTGGAGTTAGGTTAGGTTGGAGTTAGGTTGGGTTAGGTTAGGTTAGGTTAGGTTAGGTTGGAGTTGGGTTAGGTTAGGTTAGGTTGGAGTTAGGTTAGGTTGGGATTAGGTTAGGTTGGGTTGGAGTTGGGTTGGGTTAGGTTGAGTTGGGTTAGGTTAGGTTGGGTTAGGTTAGGTTAGAGTTAGGTTAGGTTAGAGTTAGGTTAGGTTGGGATTAGGTTAGGTTAGGTTGGGTTAGGTTGGGTTGGGATTAGGTTAGGTTAGGTTAGAGTTAGGTTAGGTTAGGTTGGAGTTAGGTTAGGTTAGGTTAGAGTTAGGTTAGGTTAGGTTAGGTTGGAGTTAGGTTAGGTTGGGTTAGGTTGGGTTAGGTTAGGTTGGAGTTAGGTTAGGTTGGAGTTAGGTTAGGTTAGGTTGGAGTTAGGTTAGGTTGGGTTGGAGTTGGGTTAGGTTGGAGTTGGGTTGGGTTGGGTTAGGTTGGGTTAGGTTGGGTTAGGTTGGGTTGGATTAGGTTAGGTTGGGTTGGGTTGGGTTGGAGTTGGGTTGGGTTGAGTTGGGTTGGGTTGAGTTGGGTTAGGTTGGAGTTGGGTTGGGTTAGGTTAGGTTGGGTTGGAGTTAGGTTAGGTTGGGTTAGGTTAGGTTGGGTTAGGTTAGGTTGGGTTAGGTTAGGTTAGGTTAGGTTGGAGTTGGGTTAGGTTGGGTTAGGTTAGGTTGGGTTGGGATTGGGTTGGGTTGGGTTAGGTTAGGTTGGGTTAGGTTGGAGTTGGGTTGGAGTTGGGTTAGGTTGGGTTAGGTTGGAGTTGGGTTGGGTTAGGTTGGGATTAGGTTAGGTTAGGTTGGGTTGAGTTGGGTTAGGTTAGGTTGGGATTAGGTTAGGTTGGGTTGGGATTAGGTTAGGTTGAGTTGGGTTGGGTTAGGTTGGGTTAGGTTGGGTTAGGTTAGGTTAGGTTAGGTTAGGTTAGGTTAGGTTGGGATTAGGTTAGGTTAGGTTAGGTTAGGTTAGAGTTAGGTTAGGTTGGGATTAGGTTAGGTTGGAGTTAGGTTAGGTTAGGTTAGGTTTTTTTTTTTTTTTTTTTTTTTTTTTTTTTTTTTTTTTTTTTTTTGTCTGTTAACATTGTATACTTAAGTGTTTTATATATGTTACAGCTCTATTTTATTTCTTTTTATTTATTTTTAATTGCTACCTTAGATACTATTTCCTTACAGTATTTTAAAAACTTATTTCTACTTTCCTATTACTAATTATCTGACATATATTTTCTGTTTTATTTCTATACCTATATCTATTTCTAAATCGTACCTATATTTATTATAGATAGGGCATTCTGCAATTACATGTATTGCCGTTTCTTCTGCTTCTGGGTCACAGGGACACGCTGGGCTCTCCTTACATCTGAACCTGTACAGGTATTGAGAGAACCCACCGTGTCCTGTTATAATCTGGACTAATTTTGGTTCCATTTCCATTTTTTCTAATTGTGGGATACGCTTTTATCGCATCCGGAAAAATATTTTGTATTGGAGGCCGTCTCTCCTTCTTTATAGCGCCGGTTCCATTCATCAAGCGACTCAGTCGTATCTGTCGCTTGATAAATGAAACCGGACACTTCTCATAATCAGGCTTTCTTTTGATTTTTAGAGCAGCTTCCTTTGCCAGCTGATCCGCTCTCTCATTTCCCTCCAATCCTGCGTGGGCTTTGATCCAGAACAGTTTAATAGTATTTCCTTGTTTGCCCAAGATGTTAATGTTTTTCCTAATTTCTGCCGCAAGGGGTTGGAGGGGGTTTCCTTGTACAATCGTATGGAGAGCGGATCTGGAATCACTAAACAAACAACAGGAGTCTATTTTGTTTGCGAGTACGTATTTTGTGGCTTCTAATATTGCCAGCAACTCCGCCTGGAACACGGTGCAAAAATTTCCCAACTTTAATTTCCGGGTACTTGTCTCCGCCGCATTTCTCCAAATGGATAATGCAGCGCCGACTTTTCCCTCAATTTTACTGCCGTCAGTATAGATTGTTAGGCTTGTATCAGTGTATTCTTCTATTTGTGCACCGTCCTCCAGGCACATGAATTGCAGTGCTTTTTGTTCCGCGGGGTGTGGGTTTTCCATGTAGCTAACTTTTCCTCAATCTCCCGATCTCCTATGACGCGCCGAGAAAGCCTCTCTTTACCTCATAAAGAGAGGCTACCTCGGACCCTAAGGTCCAAGGGTAGCAACCCGGCAAGCAATAGGGCCGAGTGGAGGACACAGTTCTATACGCTTTTACTATTTTTGTACAAACCCTCGTTGTACCATGTCCAACTGCTTTTTACTTGTAATTTATTAGTCGCTGGTGCCCACGTACTCGCCGCATATGTGATAACCGGTTCTAGTACGGCAGTATAAATGGTCCTGATTATTTCGGGGTTCAGTCCCCAGTGTATTTTGGCTGCTTTTGACAATTGACAGTATAGTATTTGAGCTTTTCGGCACACATTCTTAATATGTGTGTTGAAAGTCAATCTATCGTCAATTGTGAGGCCAAGAATTTTTATTTCTTTGGACATTTCTATGGGCACCCCGCCCATCCTCAGGAGTGGCGAATCATATTTCATTTTATTTGTTATCAGCATGGCTTTCGTTTTTTGCGGCGCAAATTTAAGCTTATTTTTGATTCCCCACTCCCTTACATGGGCAAGCGCCGAATTTGCCCGAGTCTGCACGTCCAATGCAGTATTCCCCGAAAAAATCAGGACCACATCATCCGCGAAAGCCTGGCAATATTCATTTTTCACTTCCAGTTCCTTCAACAGCGGATCCAGCAAGAGGTTCCAGAAGGTAGGTCCCCCAATTGAACCCTGCACACAACCCTTATTTGTATCCTTGATGCATTCCTCTCCGGAAGAAAATCTCGATTTTTCACTAATCTTTAATTTTTCTATTGCAGATCAGGCCTGGTAATTAAGTTTTGGTGCAAGACGGACAAGATGAATACAATTTGAAGAAAACGTGAAAATTGAAGAACTTTTAAAATTAATGCTAATTACGTAGTATGAAATACGAAAATAATTATTTTAAAATAATAACAGTGTTTAATAGCCTAAAAGTAATTGAATTTGACTTAACTAACTTATTCCTATTATTAGAGACAAAATTTTTAAATATATTATGGTTATAGAACGTGGAAAAAGTTAAAAACACAATTTCAGAGGTTCACCATTACACCTCAGTTCGGAAGAAAATCTCGATTTTTCACTAATCTTTAATTTTTCTGTGCAGATCGAGCCTGGTAATTAAGTTTTGGTGCCAAGACGGACAAGATGAATACAATTTGAAGAAAACGTGAAAATTGAAGAAATTTTAAAATTAATGCTAATTACGTAGTATGAAATACGAAAATAATTATTTTAAAATAATAACGGTGTTTAATAGCCTAAAAGTAATTGAAATTGACAACTAACTTATTCTATTATTAGAGACAAAATTTTTAAATATAATATGGTTATAGAACGTGGAAAAAGTTAAAAACACAATTTCAGAGGTTCACCATTACACCTCAGTTCGGAAGAAAATCTCGATTTTTCACTAATCTTTAATTTTTCTATTGCCAGATCGAGCCTGGTAATTAAGTTTTGGTGCAAGACGGACAAGATGAATACAATTTGAAGAAAACGTGAAAATTGAAGAATTTTAAAATTAATACTAATTACGTAAGTATGAAATACGAAAAATAATTATTTTAAAATAATAACACTGTTTAATAGCCTAAAAGTAATTGAATTTGACTTAACTAACTTATTCTATTATTAGAGACAAAATTTTTAAATATATTATAGTTATAGAACGTGGAAAAAGTTAAAAACACAATTTCAGAGGTTCACCATTACACCTCAGTTCGGAAGAAAATCTCGATTTTTCACTAATCTTTAATTTTTCTATTGCCAGATCGAGCCTGGTAATTAAGTTTTGGTGCCAAGACGGACAAGATGAATACAATTTGAAGAAAACGTGAAAATTGAAGAAATTTTAAATATATTATAGTTATAGAACGTGGAAAAAGTTAAAAACACAATTTCAAGAGGTTCACCATTACACCTCGGTTCGGAAGAAAATCTCGATTTTTCACTAATCTTTAATTTTTCTGTGCAGATCGAGCCTGGTAATTAAGTTTTGGTGCAAGACGGACAAGATGAATACAATTTGAAGAAAACGTGAAAATTGAAGAACTTTTAAAATTAATGCTAATTACGTAGTATGAAATACGAAAATAATTATTTTAAAATAATAACGGTGTTTAATAGCCTAAAAGTAATTGAAATTGACAACTAACTTATTCTATTATTAGAGACAAAATTTTTAAATATAATATGGTTATAGAACGTGGAAAAAGTTAAAAACACAATTTCAGAGGTTCACCATTACACCTCGGTTCGGAAGAAAATCTCGATTTTTCACTAATCTTTAATTTTTCTGTGCAGATCGAGCCTGGTAATTAAGTTTTGGTGCAAGACGGACAAGATGAATACAATTTGAAGAAAACGTGAAAATTGAAGAAATTTTAAATATATTATGGTTATAGAACGTGGAAAAAGTTAAAAACACAATTTCAGAGGTTCACCATTACACCTCGGTTCGGAAGAAAATCTCGATTTTTCACTAATCTTTAATTTTTCTATTGCCAGATCGAGCCTGGTAATTAAGTTTTGGTGCCAAGACGGACAAGATGAATACAATTTGAAAGAAAACATTGAAAATTGAAGAACTTTTAAAATTAATGCTAATTACGTAGTATGAAATACGAAAATAATTATTTTAAAATAATAACACTGTTTAATAGCCTAAAAGTAATTGAATTTGACTTAACTAACTTATTCTATTATTAGAGACAAAATTTTTAAATATATTATGGTTATAGAACGTGGAAAAAGTTAAAAACACAATTTCAGAGGTTCACCATTACACCTCGGTTCGGAAGAAAATCTCGATTTTTCACTAATCTTTAATTTTTCTATTGCAGATCGAGCCTGGTAATTAAGTTTTGGTGCAAGACGGACAAGATGAATACAATTTGAAGAAAACGTGAAAATTGAAGAAATTTTAAAATTAATGCTAATTACGTAAGTATGAAATACGAAAAATAATTATTTTAAAATAATAACACTGTTTAATAGCCTAAAAGTAATTGAAATTGACAACTAACTTATTCCTATTATTAGAGATAAAAATTTTAAATATATTATGGTTATAGAACGTGGAAAAAGTTAAAAACACAATTTCAGAGTTCACCATTACACCTCGGTTCGGAAGAAAATCTCGATTTTTCACTAATCTTTAATTTTTCTATTGCAGATCGAGCCTGGTAATTAAGTTTTGGTGCAAGACGGACAAGATGAATACAATTTGAAGAAAACGTGAAAATTGAAGAAATTTTAAAATTAATGCTAATTACGTAAGTATGAAATACGAAAAATAATTATTTTAAAATAATAACACTGTTTAATAGCCTAAAAGTAATTGAAATTGACAACTAACTTATTCCTATTATTAGAGATAAAAATTTTAAATATATTATAGTTATAGAACGTGGAAAAAGTTAAAAACACAATTTCAGAGTTCACCATTACACCTCGGTTCGGAAGAAAATCTCGATTTTTCACTAATCTTTAATTTTTCTATTGCAGATCGAGCCTGGTAATTAAGTTTTGGTGCAAGACGGACAAGATGAATACAATTTGAAAGAGAAAACGTGAAAATTGAAGAAATTTTAAATATATTATAGTTATAGAACGTGGAAAAAGTTAAAAACACAATTTCAGAGTTCACCATTACACCTCAGTTCGGAAGAAAATCTCGATTTTTCACTAATCTTTAATTTTTCTATTGCAGATCGAGCCTGGTAATTAAGTTTTGGTGCAAGACGGACAAGATGAATACAATTTGAAAGAGAAAACGTGAAAATTGAAGAATTTTAAAATTAATGCTAATTACGTAAGTATGAAATACGAAAAATAATTATTTTAAAATAATAACAGTGTTTAATAGCCTAAAAGTAATTGAATTTGACTTAACTAACTTATTCTATTATTAGAGACAAAAATTTTAAATATATTATAGTTATAGAACGTGGAAAAAGTTAAAAACACAATTTCAGAGGTTCACCATTACACCTCGGTTCGGAAGAAAATCTCGATTTTTCACTAATCTTTAATTTTTCTATTGCAGATCGAGCCTGGTAATTAAGTTTTGGTGCAAGACGGACAAGATGAAAACAATTTGAAAGAAAACGTGAAAATTGAAGAAATTTTAAAATTAATGCTAATTACGTAAGTATGAAATACGAAAAATAATTATTTTAAAATAATAACACTGTTTAATAGCCTAAAAGTAATTGAAATTGACTTAACTAACTTATTCTATTATTAGAGATAAAAATTTTAAATATAATATAGTTATAGAACGTGGAAAAAGTTAAAAAACACAATTTCAGAGGTTCACCATTACACCTCGGTTCGGTAGAAAATCTCGATTTTTCACTAATCTTTAATTTTTCTATTGCAGATCGAGCCTGGTAATTAAGTTTTGGTGCAAGACGGACAAGATGAATACAATTTGAAGAAAACGTGAAAATTGAAGAAATTTTAAATATATTATAGTTATAGAACGTGGAAAAAGTTAAAAACACAATTTCAGAGGTTCACCATTACACCTCAGTTCGGAAGAAAATCTCGATTTTTCACTAATCTTTAATTTTTCTATTGCAGATCGAGCCTGGTAATTAAGTTTTGGTGCAAGACGGACAAGATGAAAACAATTTGAAAGAAAACGTGAAAATTGAAAATTTTAAATATAATATAGTTATAGAACGTGGAAAAAGTTAAAAACACAATTTCAGAGTTCACCATTACACCTCAGTTCGGAAGAAAATCTCGATTTTTCACTAATCTTTAATTTTTCTATTGCAGATCGAGCCTGGTAATTAAGTTTTGGTGCAAGACGGACAAGATGAATACAATTTGAAGAAAACGTGAAAATTGAAGAAATTTTAAAATTAATGCTAATTACGTAAGTATGAAATACGAAAAATAATTATTTTAAAATAATAACAGTGTTTAATAGCCTAAAAGTAATTGAAATTGACTTAACTAACTTATTCCTATTATTAGAGATAAAAATTTTAAATATATTATAGTTATAGAACGTGGAAAAAGTTAAAAACACAATTTCAGAGGTTCACCATTACACCTCAGTTCGGAAGAAAATCTCGATTTTTCACTAATCTTTAATTTTTCTATTGCAGATCGAGCCTGGTAATTAAGTTTTGGTGCAAGACGGACAAGATGAATACAATTTGAAAGAGAAAACGTGAAAATTGAAGAAATTTTAAAATTAATACTAATTACGTAAGTATGAAATACGAAAAATAATTATTTTAAAATAATAACAGTGTTTAATAGCCTAAAAGTAATTGAATTTGACTTAACTAACTTATTCTATTATTAGAGATAAAAATTTTAAATATATTATGGTTATAGAACGTGGAAAAAGTTAAAAACACAATTTCAGAGGTTCACCATTACACCTCAGTTCGGAAGAAAATCTCGATTTTCACTAATCTTTAATTTTTCTATTGCAGATCAGGCCTGGTAATTAAGTTTTGGTGCAAGACGGACAAGATGAATACAATTTGAAGAAAACGTGAAAATTGAAGAAATTTTAAAATTAATACTAATTACGTAAGTATGAAATACGAAAAATAATTATTTTAAAATAATAACAGTGTTTAATAGCCTAAAAGTAATTGAAATTGACTTAACTAACTTATTCTATTATTAGAGATAAAAATTTTAAATATATTATAGTTATAGAACGTGGAAAAAGTTAAAAACACAATTTCAGAGGTTCACCATTACACCTCGGTTCGGAAGAAAATCTCGATTTTCACTAATCTTTAATTTTTCTATTGCAGATCGAGCCTGGTAATTAAGTTTTGGTGCAAGACGGACAAGATGAATACAATTTGAAGAAAACGTGAAAATTGAAGAAATTTTAAAATTAATGCTAATTACGTAAGTATGAAATACGAAAAATAATTATTTTAAAATAATAACAGTGTTTAATAGCCTAAAAGTAATTGAAATTGACTTAACTAACTTATTCTATTATTAGAGATAAAAATTTTAAATATATTATGGTTATAGAACGTGGAAAAAGTTAAAAACACAATTTCAGAGGTTCACCATTACACCTCAGTTCGGAAGAAAATCTCGATTTTCACTAATCTTTAATTTTTCTATTGCAGATCGAGCCTGGTAATTAAGTTTTGGTGCAAGACGGACAAGATGAATACAATTTGAAGAAAACGTGAAAATTGAAGAAATTTTAAAATTAATGCTAATTACGTAAGTATGAAATACGAAAAATAATTATTTTAAAATAATAACAGTGTTTAATAGCCTAAAAGTAATTGAAATTGACTTAACTAACTTATTCTATTATTAGAGATAAAAATTTTAAATATATTATAGTTATAGAACGTGGAAAAAGTTAAAAACACAATTTCAGAGGTTCACCATTACACCTCAGTTCGGAAGAAAATCTCGATTTTCACTAATCTTTAATTTTTCTATTGCAGATCGAGCCTGGTAATTAAGTTTTGGTGCAAGACGGACAAGATGAATACAATTTGAAGAAAACGTGAAAATTGAAGAAATTTTAAAATTAATGCTAATTACGTAAGTATGAAATACGAAAAATAATTATTTTAAAATAATAACAGTGTTTAATAGCCTAAAAGTAATTGAATTTGACTTAACTAACTTATTCTATTATTAGAGATAAAAATTTTAAATATATTATGGTTATAGAACGTGGAAAAAGTTAAAAACACAATTTCAGAGGTTCACCATTACACCTCAGTTCGGAAGAAAATCTCGATTTTCACTAATCTTTAATTTTTCTATTGCAGATCGAGCCTGGTAATTAAGTTTTGGTGCAAGACGGACAAGATGAATACAATTTGAAGAAAACGTGAAAATTGAAGAACTTTTAAAAATTAATACTAATTACGTAAGTATGAAATACGAAAAATAATTATTTTAAAATAATAACAGTGTTTAATAGCCTAAAAGTAATTGAAATTGACTTAACTAACTTATTCCTATTATTAGAGATAAAAATTTTAAATATATTATAGTTATAGAACGTGGAAAAAGTTAAAAACACAATTTCAGAGGTTCACCATTACACCTCGGTTCGGAAGAAAATCTCGATTTTCACTAATCTTTAATTTTTCTATTGCAGATCAGGCCTGGTAATTAAGTTTTGGTGCAAGACGGACAAGATGAATACAATTTGAAGAAAACGTGAAAATTGAAGAACTTTTAAAAATTAATGCTAATTACGTAAGTATGAAATACGAAAAATAATTATTTTAAAATAATAACACTGTTTAATAGCCTAAAAGTAATTGAAATTGACAACTAACTTATTCCTATTATTAGAGATAAAAATTTTAAATATATTATGGTTATAGAACGTGGAAAAAGTTAAAAACACAATTTCAGAGGTTCACCATTACACCTCAGTTCGGAAGAAAATCTCGATTTTCACTAATCTTTAATTTTTCTATTGCAGATCGAGCCTGGTAATTAAGTTTTGGTGCAAGACGGACAAGATGAATACAATTTGAAGAAAACGTGAAAATTGAAGAAATTTTAAATATATTATGGTTATAGAACGTGGAAAAAGTTAAAAACACAATTTCAGAGTTCACCATTACACCTCAGTTCGGAAGAAAATCTCGATTTTCACTAATCTTTAATTTTTCTATTGCAGATCGAGCCTGGTAATTAAGTTTTGGTGCAAGACGGACAAGATGAATACAATTTGAAGAAAACGTGAAAATTGAAGAACTTTTAAAAATTAATACTAATTACGTAAGTATGAAATACGAAAAATAATTATTTTAAAATAATAACACTGTTTAATAGCCTAAAAGTAATTGAAATTGACTTAACTAACTTATTCCTATTATTAGAGATAAAAATTTTAAATATATTATGGTTATAGAACGTGGAAAAAGTTAAAAACACAATTTCAGAGTTCACCATTACACCTCAGTTCGGAAGAAAATCTCGATTTTCACTAATCTTTAATTTTTCTATTGCAGATCGAGCCTGGTAATTAAGTTTTGGTGCAAGACGGACAAGATGAATACAATTTGAAGAAAACGTGAAAATTGAAGAACTTTTAAAAATTAATACTAATTACGTAAGTATGAAATACGAAAAATAATTATTTTAAAATAATAACAGTGTTTAATAGCCTAAAAGTAATTGAAATTGACTTAACTAACTTATTCCTATTATTAGAGATAAAAATTTTAAATATATTATAGTTATAGAACGTGGAAAAAGTTAAAAACACAATTTCAGAGGTTCACCATTACACCTCAGTTCGGAAGAAAATCTCGATTTTCACTAATCTTTAATTTTTCTATTGCAGATCAGGCCTGGTAATTAAGTTTTGGTGCAAGACGGACAAGATGAATACAATTTGAAGAAAACGTGAAAATTGAAGAACTTTTAAAAATTAATGCTAATTACGTAAGTATGAAATACGAAAAATAATTATTTTAAAATAATAACACTGTTTAATAGCCTAAAAGTAATTGAATTTGACTTAACTAACTTATTCCTATTATTAGAGATAAAAATTTTAAATATATTATGGTTATAGAACGTGGAAAAAGTTAAAAACACAATTTCAGAGTTCACCATTACACCTCGGTTCGGAAGAAAATCTCGATTTTCACTAATCTTTAATTTTTCTATTGCCAGATCGAGCCTGGTAATTAAGTTTTGGTGCAAGACGGACAAGATGAATACAATTTGAAGAAAACGTGAAAATTGAAGAAATTTTAAATATATTATGGTTATAGAACGTGGAAAAAGTTAAAAACACAATTTCAGAGGTTCACCATTACACCTCGGTTCGGAAGAAAATCTCGATTTTCACTAATCTTTAATTTTCTGTGCAGATCGAGCCTGGTAATTAAGTTTTGGTGCCAAGACGGACAAGATGAATACAATTTGAAGAAAACGTGAAAATTGAAGAATTTTAAAATTAATGCTAATTACGTAAGTATGAAATACGAAAAATAATTATTTTAAAATAATAACGGTGTTTAATAGCCTAAAAGTAATTGAAATTGACTTAACTAACTTATTCCTATTATTAGAGACAAAATTTTAAATATATTATAGTTATAGAACGTGGAAAAAGTTAAAAACACAATTTCAGAGGTTCACCATTACACCTCAGTTCCGGAAGAAAATCTCGATTTTCACTAATCTTTAATTTTTCTATTGCAGATCGAGCCTGGTAATTAAGTTTTGGTGCAAGACGGACAAGATGAATACAATTTGAAGAAAACGTGAAAATTGAAGAAATTTTAAAATTAATGCTAATTACGTAAGTATGAAATACGAAAAATAATTATTTTAAAATAATAACAGTGTTTAATAGCCTAAAAGTAATTGAATTTGACTTAACTAACTTATTCTATTATTAGAGACAAAATTTTAAAATTAATGCTAATTACGTAAGTATGAAATACGAAAAATAATTATTTTAAAATAATAACGGTGTTTAATAGCCTAAAAGTAATTGAAATTGACTTAACTAACTTATTCTATTATTAGAGATAAAAATTTTAAAATTAATACTAATTACGTAAGTATGAAATACGAAAAATAATTATTTTAAAATAATAACAGTGTTTAATAGCCTAAAAGTAATTGAAATTGACTTAACTAACTTATTCCTATTATTAGAGATAAAAATTTTAAAATTAATGCTAATTACGTAAGTATGAAATACGAAAAATAATTATTTTAAAATAATAACACTGTTTAATAGCCTAAAAGTAATTGAAATTGACAACTAACTTATTCCTATTATTGAGATAAAAATTTTAAATATATTATAGTTATAGAACGTGGAAAAAGTTAAAAACACAATTTCAGAGGTTCACCATTACACCTCAGTTCCGGAAGAAAATCTCGATTTTCACTAATCTTTAATTTTCTGTGCAGATCGAGCCTGGTAATTAAGTTTTGGTGCAAGACGGACAAGATGAATACAATTTGAAAGAAAACGTGAAAATTGAAGAATTTTAAAATTAATGCTAATTACGTAAGTATGAAATACGAAAAATAATTATTTTAAAATAATAACACTGTTTAATAGCCTAAAAGTAATTGAAATTGACTTAACTAACTTATTCCTATTATTAGAGATAAAAATTTTAAATATATTATAGTTATAGAACGTGGAAAAAGTTAAAAACACAATTTCAGAGGTTCACCATTACACCTCAGTTCGGAAGAAAATCTCGATTTTCACTAATCTTTAATTTTTCTATTGCAGATCGAGCCTGGTAATTAAGTTTTGGTGCAAGACGGACAAGATGAATACAATTTGAAGAAAACGTGAAAATTGAAGAAATTTTAAATATATTATAGTTATAGAACGTGGAAAAAGTTAAAAACACAATTTCAGAGGTTCACCATTACACCTCAGTTCGGAAGAAAATCTCGATTTTCACTAATCTTTAATTTTTCTATTGCAGATCGAGCCTGGTAATTAAGTTTTGGTGCAAGACGGACAAGATGAATACAATTTGAAGAAAACGTGAAAATTGAAGAACTTTTAAAAATTAATGCTAATTACGTAAGTATGAAATACGAAAAATAATTATTTTAAAATAATAACAGTGTTTAATAGCCTAAAAGTAATTGAATTTGACTTAACTAACTTATTCCTATTATTAGAGATAAAAATTTTAAATATATTATAGTTATAGAACGTGGAAAAAGTTAAAAACACAATTTCAGAGGTTCACCATTACACCTCAGTTCGGAAGAAAATCTCGATTTTCACTAATCTTTAATTTTTCTATTGCAGATCGAGCCTGGTAATTAAGTTTTGGTGCAAGACGGACAAGATGAATACAATTTGAAGAAAACGTGAAAATTGAAGAAATTTTAAAATTAATGCTAATTACGTAAGTATGAAATACGAAAAATAATTATTTTAAAATAATAACAGTGTTTAATAGCCTAAAAGTAATTGAAATTGACTTAACTAACTTATTCTATTATTAGAGATAAAAATTTTAAATATATTATAGTTATAGAACGTGGAAAAAGTTAAAAACACAATTTCAGAGGTTCACCATTACACCTCGGTTCGGAAGAAAATCTCGATTTTCACTAATCTTTAATTTTTCTATTGCAGATCGAGCCTGGTAATTAAGTTTTGGTGCAAGACGGACAAGATGAATACAATTTGAAGAAAACGTGAAAATTGAAGAACTTTTAAAAATTAATACTAATTACGTAAGTATGAAATACGAAAAATAATTATTTTAAAATAATAACAGTGTTTAATAGCCTAAAAGTAATTGAAATTGACTTAACTAACTTATTCCTATTATTAGAGATAAAAATTTTAAATATATTATAGTTATAGAACGTGGAAAAAGTTAAAAACACAATTTCAGAGGTTCACCATTACACCTCAGTTCCGGAAGAAAATCTCGATTTTTCACTAATCTTTAATTTTTCTATTGCAGATCGAGCCTGGTAATTAAGTTTTGGTGCAAGACGGACAAGATGAATACAATTTGAAGAAAACGTGAAAATTGAAGAAATTTTAAAATTAATACTAATTACGTAAGTATGAAATACGAAAAATAATTATTTTAAAATAATAACAGTGTTTAATAGCCTAAAAGTAATTGAAATTGACTTAACTAACTTATTCCTATTATTAGAGATAAAAATTTTAAATATATTATAGTTATAGAACGTGGAAAAAGTTAAAAAACACAATTTCAGAGGTTCACCATTACACCTCGGTTCGGAAGAAAATCTCGATTTTTCACTAATCTTTAATTTTTCTATTGCAGATCGAGCCTGGTAATTAAGTTTTGGTGCAAGACGGACAAGATGAATACAATTTGAAGAAAACGTGAAAATTGAAGAAATTTTAAAATTAATACTAATTACGTAAGTATGAAATACGAAAAATAATTATTTTAAAATAATAACAGTGTTTAATAGCCTAAAAGTAATTGAAATTGACTTAACTAACTTATTCCTATTATTAGAGATAAAAATTTTAAATATATTATAGTTATAGAACGTGGAAAAAGTTAAAAAACACAATTTCAGAGGTTCACCATTACACCTCGGTTCGGAAGAAAATCTCGATTTTTCACTAATCTTTAATTTTTCTATTGCAGATCAGGCCTGGTAATTAAGTTTTGGTGCAAGACGGACAAGATGAAAACAATTTGAAAGAAAACGTGAAAATTGAAGAAATTTTAAAATTAATGCTAATTACGTAAGTATGAAATACGAAAAATAATTATTTTAAAATAATAACAGTGTTTAATAGCCTAAAAGTAATTGAAATTGACTTAACTAACTTATTCTATTATTAGAGATAAAAATTTTAAATATATTATAGTTATAGAACGTGGAAAAAGTTAAAAAACACAATTTCAGAGGTTCACCATTACACCTCGGTTCGGAAGAAAATCTCGATTTTTCACTAATCTTTAATTTTTCTATTGCAGATCGAGCCTGGTAATTAAGTTTTGGTGCAAGACGGACAAGATGAATACAATTTGAAAGAGAAAACGTGAAAATTGAAGAAATTTTAAAATTAATGCTAATTACGTAAGTATGAAATACGAAAAATAATTATTTTAAAATAATAACACTGTCTAATAGCCTAAAAGTAATTGAAATTGACTTAACTAACTTATTCTATTATTAGAGATAAAAATTTTAAATATATTATAGTTATAGAACGTGGAAAAAGTTAAAAACACAATTTCAGAGGTTCACCATTACACCTCGGTTCGGAAGAAAATCTCGATTTTTCACTAATCTTTAATTTTTCTATTGCAGATCAGGCCTGGTAATTAAGTTTTGGTGCAAGACGGACAAGATGAATACAATTTGAAGAAAACGTGAAAATTGAAGAAATTTTAAAATTAATGCTAATTACGTAAGTATGAAATACGAAAAATAATTATTTTAAAATAATAACACTGTTTAATAGCCTAAAAGTAATTGAAATTGACAACTAACTTATTCTATTATTAGAGATAAAAATTTTAAATATATTATAGTTATAGAACGTGGAAAAAGTTAAAAACACAATTTCAGAGGTTCACCATTACACCTCAGTTCCGGAAGAAAATCTCGATTTTTCACTAATCTTTAATTTTTCTATTGCAGATCAGGCCTGGTAATTAAGTTTTGGTGCAAGACGGACAAGATGAATACAATTTGAAGAGAAAACGTGAAAATTGAAGAAATTTTAAAATTAATGCTAATTACGTAAGTATGAAATACGAAAAATAATTATTTTAAAATAATAACAGTGTTTAATAGCCTAAAAGTAATTGAATTTGACTTAACTAACTTATTCCTATTATTAGAGATAAAAATTTTAAATATATTATGGTTATAGAACGTGGAAAAAGTTAAAAACACAATTTCAGAGGTTCACCATTACACCTCAGTTCGGAAGAAAATCTCGATTTTCACTAATCTTTAATTTTCTATTGCAGATCAGGCCTGGTAATTAAGTTTTGGTGCCAAGACGGACAAGATGAATACAATTTGAAAGAGAAAACGTGAAAATTGAAGAAATTTTAAAATTAATACTAATTACGTAAGTATGAAATACGAAAAATAATTATTTTAAAATAATAACAGTGTTTAATAGCCTAAAAGTAATTGAAATTGACAACTAACTTATTCTATTATTAGAGATAAAAATTTTAAATATATTATGGTTATAGAACGTGGAAAAAGTTAAAAACACAATTTCAGAGGTTCACCATTACACCTCGGTTCGGAAGAAAATCTCGATTTTCACTAATCTTTAATTTTCTATTGCAGATCGAGCCTGGTAATTAAGTTTTGGTGCAAGACGGACAAGATGAAAACAATTTGAAAGAAAACGTGAAAATTGAAGAAATTTTAAAATTAATGCTAATTACGTAAGTATGAAATACGAAAAATAATTATTTTAAAATAATAACAGTGTTTAATAGCCTAAAAGTAATTGAAATTGACAACTAACTTATTCCTATTATTAGAGATAAAAATTTTAAATATATTATAGTTATAGAACGTGGAAAAAGTTAAAAACACAATTTCAGAGGTTCACCATTACACCTCGGTTCGGAAGAAAATCTCGATTTTTCACTAATCTTTAATTTTCTATTGCCAGATCGAGCCTGGTAATTAAGTTTTGGTGCCAAGACGGACAAGATGAATACAATTTGAAAGAGAAAACGTGAAAATTGAAGAAATTTTAAAATTAATGCTAATTACGTAAGTATGAAATACGAAAAATAATTATTTTAAAATAATAACAGTGTTTAATAGCCTAAAAGTAATTGAAATTGACTTAACTAACTTATTCCTATTATTAGAGATAAAAATTTTAAATATATTATAGTTATAGAACGTGGAAAAAGTTAAAAACACAATTTCAGAGGTTCACCATTACACCTCGGTTCCGGAAGAAAATCTCGATTTTCACTAATCTTTAATTTTTCTATTGCAGATCGAGCCTGGTAATTAAGTTTTGGTGCAAGACGGACAAGATGAATACAATTTGAAAGAAAACGTGAAAATTGAAGAATTTTAAAATTAATACTAATTACGTAAGTATGAAATACGAAAAATAATTATTTTAAAATAATAACACTGTTTAATAGCCTAAAAGTAATTGAAATTGACTTAACTAACTTATTCTATTATTAGAGATAAAAATTTTAAATATATTATGGTTATAGAACGTGGAAAAAGTTAAAAACACAATTTCAGAGTTCACCATTACACCTCGGTTCGGAAGAAAATCTCGATTTTCACTAATCTTTAATTTTTCTATTGCAGATCAGGCCTGGTAATTAAGTTTTGGTGCAAGACGGACAAGATGAATACAATTTGAAAGAAAACGTGAAAATTGAAGAAATTTTAAAATTAATACTAATTACGTAAGTATGAAATACGAAAAATAATTATTTTAAAATAATAACACTGTTTAATAGCCTAAAAGTAATTGAAATTGACAACTAACTTATTCCTATTATTAGAGATAAAAATTTTTAAAATTAATACTAATTACGTAAGTATGAAATACGAAAAATAATTATTTTAAAATAATAACACTGTTTAATAGCCTAAAAGTAATTGAAATTGACAACTAACTTATTCTATTATTAGAGATAAAAATTTTAAATATATTATAGTTATAGAACGTGGAAAAAGTTAAAAACACAATTTCAGAGTTCACCATTACACCTCAGTTCCGGAAGAAAATCTCGATTTTTCACTAATCTTTAATTTTCTATTGCAGATCGAGCCTGGTAATTAAGTTTTGGTGCAAGACGGACAAGATGAATACAATTTGAAGAAAACGTGAAAATTGAAGAACTTTTAAAAATTAATGCTAATTACGTAAGTATGAAATACGAAAAATAATTATTTTAAAATAATAACAGTGTTTAATAGCCTAAAAGTAATTGAATTTGACTTAACTAACTTATTCCTATTATTAGAGATAAAAATTTTAAATATATTATAGTTATAGAACGTGGAAAAAGTTAAAAACACAATTTCAGAGGTTCACCATTACACCTCAGTTCCGGAAGAAAATCTCGATTTTTCACTAATCTTTAATTTTCTATTGCAGATCGAGCCTGGTAATTAAGTTTTGGTGCAAGACGGACAAGATGAAAACAATTTGAAGAAAACGTGAAAATTGAAGAAATTTTAAAATTAATACTAATTACGTAAGTATGAAATACGAAAAATAATTATTTTAAAATAATAACAGTGTTTAATAGCCTAAAAGTAATTGAAATTGACTTAACTAACTTATTCTATTATTAGAGATAAAAATTTTAAATATATTATAGTTATAGAACGTGGAAAAAGTTAAAAACACAATTTCAGAGTTCACCATTACACCTCAGTTCGGAAGAAAATCTCGATTTTTCACTAATCTTTAATTTTCTATTGCAGATCAGGCCTGGTAATTAAGTTTTGGTGCAAGACGGACAAGATGAAAACAATTTGAAAGAAAACGTGAAAATTGAAGAAATTTTAAAATTAATGCTAATTACGTAAGTATGAAATACGAAAAATAATTATTTTAAAATAATAACAGTGTTTAATAGCCTAAAAGTAATTGAATTTGACTTAACTAACTTATTCCTATTATTAGAGATAAAATTTTAAATATATTATAGTTATAGAACGTGGAAAAAGTTAAAAACACAATTTCAGAGGTTCACCATTACACCTCGGTTCCGGAAGAAAATCTCGATTTTCACTAATCTTTAATTTTTCTATTGCCAGATCGAGCCTGGTAATTAAGTTTTGGTGCAAGACGGACAAGATGAATACAATTTGAAAGAGAAAACGTGAAAATTGAAGAAATTTTAAAATTAATGCTAATTACGTAAGTATGAAATACGAAAAATAATTATTTTAAAATAATAACACTGTTTAATAGCCTAAAAGTAATTGAAATTGACAACTAACTTATTCTATTATTAGAGATAAAATTTTAAATATATTATAGTTATAGAACGTGGAAAAAGTTAAAAACACAATTTCAGAGTTCACCATTACACCTCGGTTCGGAAGAAAATCTCGATTTTCACTAATCTTTAATTTTTCTATTGCAGATCGAGCCTGGTAATTAAGTTTTGGTGCAAGACGGACAAGATGAAAACAATTTGAAAGAGAAAACGTGAAAATTGAAGAAATTTTAAAATTAATACTAATTACGTAAGTATGAAATACGAAAAATAATTATTTTAAAATAATAACACTGTTTAATAGCCTAAAAGTAATTGAAATTGACAACTAACTTATTCCTATTATTAGAGATAAAATTTTAAATATATTATGGTTATAGAACGTGGAAAAAGTTAAAAACACAATTTCAGAGGTTCACCATTACACCTCGGTTCGGAAGAAAATCTCGATTTTCACTAATCTTTAATTTTTCTATTGCAGATCAGGCCTGGTAATTAAGTTTTGGTGCAAGACGGACAAGATGAATACAATTTGAAGAAAACGTGAAAATTGAAGAAATTTTAAAATTAATACTAATTACGTAAGTATGAAATACGAAAAATAATTATTTTAAAATAATAACAGTGTTTAATAGCCTAAAAGTAATTGAATTTGACTTAACTAACTTATTCTATTATTAGAGATAAAATTTTAAATATATTATGGTTATAGAACGTGGAAAAAGTTAAAAACACAATTTCAGAGGTTCACCATTACACCTCAGTTCGGAAGAAAATCTCGATTTTCACTAATCTTTAATTTTTCTATTGCAGATCAGGCCTGGTAATTAAGTTTTGGTGCAAGACGGACAAGATGAATACAATTTGAAAGAGAAAACGTGAAAATTGAAGAAATTTTAAAATTAATACTAATTACGTAAGTATGAAATACGAAAAATAATTATTTTAAAATAATAACAGTGTTTAATAGCCTAAAAGTAATTGAAATTGACAACTAACTTATTCTATTATTAGAGACAAAAATTTTTAAATATATTATGGTTATAGAACGTGGAAAAAGTTAAAAACACAATTTCAGAGGTTCACCATTACACCTCGGTTCGGAAGAAAATCTCGATTTTCACTAATCTTTAATTTTTCTATTGCAGATCAGGCCTGGTAATTAAGTTTTGGTGCAAGACGGACAAGATGAATACAATTTGAAAGAAAACGTGAAAATTGAAGAAATTTTAAAATTAATACTAATTACGTAAGTATGAAATACGAAAAATAATTATTTTAAAATAATAACACTGTTTAATAGCCTAAAAGTAATTGAATTTGACTTAACTAACTTATTCTATTATTAGAGATAAAATTTTAAATATATTATAGTTATAGAACGTGGAAAAAGTTAAAAACACAATTTCAGAGGTTCACCATTACACCTCGGTTCGGAAGAAAATCTCGATTTTCACTAATCTTTAATTTTTCTATTGCAGATCAGGCCTGGTAATTAAGTTTTGGTGCAAGACGGACAAGATGAAAACAATTTGAAGAAAACGTGAAAATTGAAGAAATTTTAAAATTAATGCTAATTACGTAAGTATGAAATACGAAAAATAATTATTTTAAAATAATAACAGTGTTTAATAGCCTAAAAGTAATTGAATTTGACTTAACTAACTTATTCCTATTATTAGAGATAAAATTTTAAAATTAATGCTAATTACGTAAGTATGAAATACGAAAAATAATTATTTTAAAATAATAACAGTGTTTAATAGCCTAAAAGTAATTGAAATTGACAACTAACTTATTCTATTATTAGAGATAAAATTTTAAATATATTATGGTTATAGAACGTGGAAAAAGTTAAAAACACAATTTCAGAGTTCACCATTACACCTCGGTTCGGAAGAAAATCTCGATTTTCACTAATCTTTAATTTTTCTATTGCAGATCAGGCCTGGTAATTAAGTTTTGGTGCAAGACGGACAAGATGAATACAATTTGAAAGAAAACGTGAAAATTGAAGAAATTTTAAAATTAATGCTAATTACGTAAGTATGAAATACGAAAAATAATTATTTTAAAATAATAACAGTGTTTAATAGCCTAAAAGTAATTGAATTTGACTTAACTAACTTATTCCTATTATTAGAGATAAAAATTTTAAATATATTATAGTTATAGAACGTGGAAAAAGTTAAAAACACAATTTCAGAGGTTCACCATTACACCTCAGTTCGGAAGAAAATCTCGATTTTTCACTAATCTTTAATTTTTCTATTGCCAGATCGAGCCTGGTAATTAAGTTTTGGTGCAAGACGGACAAGATGAATACAATTTGAAAGAGAAAACGTGAAAATTGAAGAAATTTTAAAATTAATGCTAATTACGTAAGTATGAAATACGAAAAATAATTATTTTAAAATAATAACACTGTCTAATAGCCTAAAAGTAATTGAAATTGACTTAACTAACTTATTCCTATTATTAGAGATAAAAATTTTAAAATTAATACTAATTACGTAAGTATGAAATACGAAAAATAATTATTTTAAAATAATAACACTGTTTAATAGCCTAAAAGTAATTGAAATTGACAACTAACTTATTCTATTATTAGAGATAAAAATTTTAAATATAATATAGTTATAGAACGTGGAAAAAGTTAAAAACACAATTTCAGAGTTCACCATTACACCTCAGTTCGGAAGAAAATCTCGATTTTTCACTAATCTTTAATTTTTCTATTGCAGATCAGGCCTGGTAATTAAGTTTTGGTGCAAGACGGACAAGATGAATACAATTTGAAGAGAAAACGTGAAAATTGAAGAAATTTTAAAATTAATGCTAATTACGTAAGTATGAAATACGAAAAATAATTATTTTAAAATAATAACAGTGTTTAATAACCTAAAAGTAATTGAAATTGACTTAACTAACTTATTCCTATTATTAGAGATAAAAATTTTAAATATATTATAGTTATAGAACGTGGAAAAAGTTAAAAACACAATTTCAGAGGTTCACCATTACACCTCAGTTCGGAAGAAAATCTCGATTTTTCACTAATCTTTAATTTTTCTATTGCAGATCGAGCCTGGTAATTAAGTTTTGGTGCAAGACGGACAAGATGAAAACAATTTGAAAGAAAACGTGAAAATTGAAGAAATTTTAAAATTAATGCTAATTACGTAAGTATGAAATACGAAAAATAATTATTTTAAAATAATAACACTGTTTAATAGCCTAAAAGTAATTGAAATTGACAACTAACTTATTCCTATTATTGAGATAAAAATTTTAAAATTAATACTAATTACGTAAGTATGAAATACGAAAAATAATTATTTTAAAATAATAACACTGTTTAATAGCCTAAAAGTAATTGAAATTGACTTAACTAACTTATTCTATTATTAGAGATAAAAATTTTAAAATTAATACTAATTACGTAAGTATGAAATACGAAAAATAATTATTTTAAAATAATAACAGTGTTTAATAACCTAAAAGTAATTGAAATTGACTTAACTAACTTATTCTATTATTAGAGACAAAAATTTTTAAATATATTATAGTTATAGAACGTGGAAAAAGTTAAAAACACAATTTCAGAGGTTCACCATTACACCTCGGTTCGGAAGAAAATCTCGATTTTTCACTAATCTTTAATTTTTCTATTGCAGATCAGGCCTGGTAATTAAGTTTTGGTGCAAGACGGACAAGATGAAAACAATTTGAAAGAAAACGTGAAAATTGAAGAATTTTAAAATTAATACTAATTACGTAAGTATGAAATACGAAAAATAATTATTTTAAAATAATAACACTGTTTAATAGCCTAAAAGTAATTGAAATTGACAACTAACTTATTCCTATTATTGAGATAAAAATTTTAAATATATTATGGTTATAGAACGTGGAAAAAGTTAAAAACACAATTTCAGAGTTCACCATTACACCTCAGTTCGGAAGAAAATCTCGATTTTTCACTAATCTTTAATTTTTCTATTGCAGATCAGGCCTGGTAATTAAGTTTTGGTGCAAGACGGACAAGATGAATACAATTTGAAGAAAACGTGAAAATTGAAGAATTTTAAAATTAATACTAATTACGTAAGTATGAAATACGAAAAATAATTATTTTAAAATAATAACAGTGTTTAATAGCCTAAAAGTAATTGAAATTGACTTAACTAACTTATTCCTATTATTAGAGATAAAAATTTTAAATATAATATAGTTATAGAACGTGGAAAAAGTTAAAAACACAATTTCAGAGTTCACCATTACACCTCAGTTCGGAAGAAAATCTCGATTTTTCACTAATCTTTAATTTTTCTATTGCCAGATCGAGCCTGGTAATTAAGTTTTGGTGCAAGACGGACAAGATGAATACAATTTGAAAGAAAACGTGAAAATTGAAGAAATTTTAAAATTAATACTAATTACGTAAGTATGAAATACGAAAAATAATTATTTTAAAATAATAACAGTGTTTAATAGCCTAAAAGTAATTGAAATTGACAACTAACTTATTCCTATTATTGAGATAAAAATTTTAAATATATTATAGTTATAGAACGTGGAAAAAGTTAAAAACACAATTTCAGAGGTTCACCATTACACCTCGGTTCGGAAGAAAATCTCGATTTTTCACTAATCTTTAATTTTTCTATTGCAGATCGAGCCTGGTAATTAAGTTTTGGTGCAAGACGGACAAGATGAAAACAATTTGAAGAAAACGTGAAAATTGAAGAAATTTTAAAATTAATGCTAATTACGTAAGTATGAAATACGAAAAATAATTATTTTAAAATAATAACACTGTTTAATAGCCTAAAAGTAATTGAATTTGACTTAACTAACTTATTCCTATTATTAGAGACAAAAATTTTTAAATATATTATGGTTATAGAACGTGGAAAAAGTTAAAAACACAATTTCAGAGGTTCACCATTACACCTCGGTTCGGAAGAAAATCTCGATTTTCACTAATCTTTAATTTTTCTATTGCAGATCAGGCCTGGTAATTAAGTTTTGGTGCAAGACGGACAAGATGAATACAATTTGAAAGAAAACGTGAAAATTGAAGAATTTTAAAATTAATGCTAATTACGTAGTATGAAATACGAAAAATAATTATTTTAAAATAATAACAGTGTTTAATAGCCTAAAAGTAATTGAAATTGACTTAACTAACTTATTCCTATTATTAGAGATAAAAATTTTAAATATATTATAGTTATAGAACGTGGAAAAAGTTAAAAACACAATTTCAGAGGTTCACCATTACACCTCAGTTCGGAAGAAAATCTCGATTTTCACTAATCTTTAATTTTTCTATTGCAGATCGAGCCTGGTAATTAAGTTTTGGTGCCAAGACGGACAAGATGAAAACAATTTGAAAGAGAAAACGTGAAAATTGAAGAAATTTTAAAATTAATGCTAATTACGTAAGTATGAAATACGAAAAATAATTATTTTAAAATAATAACAGTGTTTAATAACCTAAAAGTAATTGAAATTGACTTAACTAACTTATTCCTATTATTGAGATAAAAATTTTAAATATATTATAGTTATAGAACGTGGAAAAAGTTAAAAACACAATTTCAGAGGTTCACCATTACACCTCAGTTCGGAAGAAAATCTCGATTTTTCACTAATCTTTAATTTTTCTATTGCAGATCGAGCCTGGTAATTAAGTTTTGGTGCAAGACGGACAAGATGAAAACAATTTGAAAGAGAAAACGTGAAAATTGAAGAAATTTTAAAATTAATGCTAATTACGTAGTATGAAATACGAAAAATAATTATTTTAAAATAATAACAGTGTTTAATAGCCTAAAAGTAATTGAAATTGACTTAACTAACATTCCTATTATTAGAGACAAAAATTTTTAAATATATTATGGTTATAGAACGTGGAAAAAGTTAAAAAACACAATTTCAGAGGTTCACCATTACACCTCGGTTCGGAAGAAAATCTCGATTTTTCACTAATCTTTAATTTTTCTATTGCAGATCGAGCCTGGTAATTAAGTTTTGGTGCAAGACGGACAAGATGAATACAATTTGAAAGAGAAAACGTGAAAATTGAAGAAATTTTAAAATTAATGCTAATTACGTAAGTATGAAATACGAAAAATAATTATTTTAAAATAATAACAGTGTTTAATAGCCTAAAAGTAATTGAAATTGACAACTAACTTATTCTATTATTAGAGATAAAAATTTTAAATATATTATGGTTATAGAACGTGGAAAAAGTTAAAAACACAATTTCAGAGGTTCACCATTACACCTCAGTTCCGGAAGAAAATCTCGATTTTTCACTAATCTTTAATTTTTCTATTGCAGATCAGGCCTGGTAATTAAGTTTTGGTGCAAGACGGACAAGATGAATACAATTTGAAGAAAACGTGAAAATTGAAGAAATTTTAAAATTAATGCTAATTACGTAAGTATGAAATACGAAAAATAATTATTTTAAAATAATAACACTGTTTAATAGCCTAAAAGTAATTGAAATTGACTTAACTAACTTATTCCTATTATTAGAGATAAAAATTTTAAATATATTATAGTTATAGAACGTGGAAAAAGTTAAAAACACAATTTCAAGAGGTTCACCATTACACACCTCAGTTCGGAAGAAAATCTCGATTTTTCACTAATCTTTAATTTTTCTATTGCAGATCGAGCCTGGTAATTAAGTTTTGGTGCAAGACGGACAAGATGAAAACAATTTGAAGAAAACGTGAAAATTGAAGAAATTTTAAAATTAATGCTAATTACGTAAGTATGAAATACGAAAAATAATTATTTTAAAATAATAACAGTGTTTAATAGCCTAAAAGTAATTGAAATTGACTTAACTAACTTATTCTATTATTAGAGATAAAAATTTTAAAATTAATACTAATTACGTAAGTATGAAATACGAAAAATAATTATTTTAAAATAATAACACTGTTTAATAGCCTAAAAGTAATTGAAATTGACAACTAACTTATTCTATTATTAGAGATAAAAATTTTAAATATAATATAGTTATAGAACGTGGAAAAAGTTAAAAACACAATTTCAGAGGTTCACCATTACACCTCAGTTCGGAAGAAAATCTCGATTTTTCACTAATCTTTAATTTTTCTATTGCCAGATCGAGCCTGGTAATTAAGTTTTGGTGCAAGACGGACAAGATGAATACAATTTGAAAGAGAAAACGTGAAAATTGAAGAAATTTTAAAATAATAACAGTGTTTAATAGCCTAAAAGTAATTGAAATTGACTTAACTAACTTATTCTATTATTAGAGATAAAAATTTTAAAATTAATACTAATTACGTAAGTATGAAATACGAAAAATAATTATTTTAAAATAATAACAGTGTTTAATAACCTAAAAGTAATTGAAATTGACTTAACTAACTTATTCTATTATTAGAGATAAAAATTTTAAATATATTATGGTTATAGAACGTGGAAAAAGTTAAAAACACAATTTCAGAGTTCACCATTACACCTCGGTTCGGAAGAAAATCTCGATTTTTCACTAATCTTTAATTTTTCTATTGCAGATCAGGCCTGGTAATTAAGTTTTGGTGCAAGACGGACAAGATGAAAACAATTTGAAGAAAACGTGAAAATTGAAGAATTTTAAAATTAATACTAATTACGTAAGTATGAAATACGAAAAATAATTATTTTAAAATAATAACACTGTTTAATAACCTAAAAGTAATTGAATTTGACTTAACTAACTTATTCTATTATTAGAGATAAAAATTTTAAATATATTATGGTTATAGAACGTGGAAAAAGTTAAAAACACAATTTCAGAGTTCACCATTACACCTCAGTTCGGAAGAAAATCTCGATTTTTCACTAATCTTTAATTTTTCTATTGCAGATCGAGCCTGGTAATTAAGTTTTGGTGCAAGACGGACAAGATGAAAACAATTTGAAGAGAAAACGTGAAAATTGAAGAAATTTTAAAATTAATGCTAATTACGTAAGTATGAAATACGAAAAATAATTATTTTAAAATAATAACACTGTTTAATAACCTAAAAGTAATTGAATTTGACTTAACTAACTTATTCCTATTATTAGAGACAAAAATTTTTAAATATATTATGGTTATAGAACGTGGAAAAAGTTAAAAACACAATTTCAGAGTTCACCATTACACCTCAGTTCGGAAGAAAATCTCGATTTTTCACTAATCTTTAATTTTTCTATTGCAGATCGAGCCTGGTAATTAAGTTTTGGTGCAAGACGGACAAGATGAATACAATTTGAAGAAAACGTGAAAATTGAAGAATTTTAAAATTAATACTAATTACGTAAGTATGAAATACGAAAAATAATTATTTTAAAATAATAACAGTGTTTAATAGCCTAAAAGTAATTGAAATTGACAACTAACTTATTCCTATTATTAGAGATAAAAATTTTAAATATATTATAGTTATAGAACGTGGAAAAAGTTAAAAACACAATTTCAGAGGTTCACCATTACACACCTCAGTTCGGAAGAAAATCTCGATTTTTCACTAATCTTTAATTTTTCTATTGCAGATCAGGCCTGGTAATTAAGTTTTGGTGCAAGACGGACAAGATGAATACAATTTGAAAGAAAACGTGAAAATTGAAGAAATTTTAAAATTAATGCTAATTACGTAGTATGAAATACGAAAAATAATTATTTTAAAATAATAACAGTGTTTAATAACCTAAAAGTAATTGAAATTGACAACTAACTTATTCTATTATTAGAGATAAAAATTTTAAAATTAATACTAATTACGTAAGTATGAAATACGAAAAATAATTATTTTAAAATAATAACACTGTTTAATAGCCTAAAAGTAATTGAAATTGACAACTAACTTATTCCTATTATTAGAGATAAAAATTTTAAATATAATATAGTTATAGAACGTGGAAAAAGTTAAAAACACAATTTCAGAGGTTCACCATTACACCTCAGTTCGGAAGAAAATCTCGATTTTTCACTAATCTTTAATTTTTCTGTGCAGATCGAGCCTGGTAATTAAGTTTTGGTGCCAAGACGGACAAGATGAAAACAATTTGAAGAAAACGTGAAAATTGAAGAAATTTTAAAATTAATGCTAATTACGTAAGTATGAAATACGAAAAATAATTATTTTAAAATAATAACAGTGTTTAATAGCCTAAAAGTAATTGAATTTGACTTAACTAACTTATTCCTATTATTAGAGATAAAAATTTTAAATATAATATAGTTATAGAACGTGGAAAAAGTTAAAAACACAATTTCAGAGGTTCACCATTACACCTCGGTTCGGAAGAAAATCTCGATTTTTCACTAATCTTTAATTTTTCTATTGCCAGATCGAGCCTGGTAATTAAGTTTTGGTGCAAGACGGACAAGATGAATACAATTTGAAGAAAACGTGAAAATTGAAGAACTTTTAAAAATTAATGCTAATTACGTAAGTATGAAATACGAAAAATAATTATTTTAAAATAATAACAGTGTTTAATAGCCTAAAAGTAATTGAATTTGACTTAACTAACTTATTCTATTATTAGAGATAAAAATTTTAAATATATTATAGTTATAGAACGTGGAAAAAGTTAAAAACACAATTTCAGAGGTTCACCATTACACCTCGGTTCGGAAGAAAATCTCGATTTTCACTAATCTTTAATTTTTCTATTGCAGATCGAGCCTGGTAATTAAGTTTTGGTGCAAGACGGACAAGATGAATACAATTTGAAGAAAACGTGAAAATTGAAGAAATTTTAAAATTAATGCTAATTACGTAAGTATGAAATACGAAAAATAATTATTTTAAAATAATAACAGTGTTTAATAGCCTAAAAGTAATTGAATTTGACTTAACTAACTTATTCTATTATTAGAGATAAAAATTTTAAATATATTATAGTTATAGAACGTGGAAAAAGTTAAAAACACAATTTCAGAGTTCACCATTACACCTCGGTTCGGAAGAAAATCTCGATTTTTCACTAATCTTTAATTTTTCTATTGCAGATCGAGCCTGGTAATTAAGTTTTGGTGCAAGACGGACAAGATGAATACAATTTGAAGAAAACGTGAAAATTGAAGAAATTTTAAAATTAATGCTAATTACGTAAGTATGAAATACGAAAAATAATTATTTTAAAATAATAACAGTGTTTAATAGCCTAAAAGTAATTGAAATTGACAACTAACTTATTCCTATTATTAGAGATAAAAATTTTAAATATATTATGGTTATAGAACGTGGAAAAAGTTAAAAACACAATTTCAGAGGTTCACCATTACACCTCGGTTCGGAAGAAAATCTCGATTTTTCACTAATCTTTAATTTTTCTATTGCAGATCGAGCCTGGTAATTAAGTTTTGGTGCAAGACGGACAAGATGAATACAATTTGAAAGAAAACGTGAAAATTGAAGAAATTTTAAAATTAATGCTAATTACGTAAGTATGAAATACGAAAAATAATTATTTTAAAATAATAACACTGTTTAATAGCCTAAAAGTAATTGAAATTGACAACTAACTTATTCTATTATTAGAGATAAAAATTTTAAATATATTATAGTTATAGAACGTGGAAAAAGTTAAAAACACAATTTCAGAGTTCACCATTACACCTCGGTTCGGAAGAAAATCTCGATTTTTCACTAATCTTTAATTTTTCTATTGCAGATCGAGCCTGGTAATTAAGTTTTGGTGCAAGACGGACAAGATGAAAACAATTTGAAAGAGAAAACGTGAAAATTGAAGAAATTTTAAAATTAATACTAATTACGTAAGTATGAAATACGAAAAATAATTATTTTAAAATAATAACAGTGTTTAATAGCCTAAAAGTAATTGAAATTGACAACTAACTTATTCCTATTATTAGAGATAAAAATTTTAAATATATTATGGTTATAGAACGTGGAAAAAGTTAAAAACACAATTTCAGAGTTCACCATTACACCTCGGTTCGGAAGAAAATCTCGATTTTTCACTAATCTTTAATTTTTCTATTGCAGATCGAGCCTGGTAATTAAGTTTTGGTGCAAGACGGACAAGATGAATACAATTTGAAAGAGAAAACGTGAAAATTGAAGAAATTTTAAAATTAATACTAATTACGTAAGTATGAAATACGAAAAATAATTATTTTAAAATAATAACAGTGTTTAATAGCCTAAAAGTAATTGAAATTGACAACTAACTTATTCTATTATTAGAGATAAAAATTTTAAATATATTATAGTTATAGAACGTGGAAAAAGTTAAAAACACAATTTCAGAGGTTCACCATTACACCTCGGTTCGGAAGAAAATCTCGATTTTTCACTAATCTTTAATTTTTCTATTGCCAGATCGAGCCTGGTAATTAAGTTTTGGTGCAAGACGGACAAGATGAATACAATTTGAAAGAAAACGTGAAAATTGAAGAAATTTTAAAATTAATGCTAATTACGTAAGTATGAAATACGAAAAATAATTATTTTAAAATAATAACAGTGTTTAATAGCCTAAAAGTAATTGAATTTGACTTAACTAACTTATTCCTATTATTAGAGATAAAAATTTTAAATATATTATAGTTATAGAACGTGGAAAAAGTTAAAAAACACAATTTCAGAGGTTCACCATTACACCTCGGTTCGGAAGAAAATCTCGATTTTTCACTAATCTTTAATTTTTCTATTGCAGATCGAGCCTGGTAATTAAGTTTTGGTGCAAGACGGACAAGATGAATACAATTTGAAGAGAAAACGTGAAAATTGAAGAAATTTTAAAATTAATGCTAATTACGTAAGTATGAAATACGAAAAATAATTATTTTAAAATAATAACAGTGTTTAATAGCCTAAAAGTAATTGAAATTGACTTAACTAACTTATTCCTATTATTAGAGATAAAAATTTTAAATATATTATGGTTATAGAACGTGGAAAAAGTTAAAAATCACAATTTCAGAGGTTCACCATTACACCTCGGTTCGGAAGAAAATCTCGATTTTTCACTAATCTTTAATTTTTCTATTGCAGATCGAGCCTGGTAATTAAGTTTTGGTGCAAGACGGACAAGATGAAAACAATTTGAAAGAAAACGTGAAAATTGAAGAAATTTTAAAATTAATGCTAATTACGTAAGTATGAAATACGAAAAATAATTATTTTAAAATAATAACAGTGTTTAATAGCCTAAAAGTAATTGAAATTGACAACTAACTTATTCTATTATTAGAGATAAAAATTTTAAATATATTATGGTTATAGAACGTGGAAAAAGTTAAAAACACAATTTCAGAGGTTCACCATTACACCTCGGTTCGGAAGAAAATCTCGATTTTTCACTAATCTTTAATTTTTCTATTGCAGATCGAGCCTGGTAATTAAGTTTTGGTGCAAGACGGACAAGATGAATACAATTTGAAAGAAAACGTGAAAATTGAAGAATTTTAAAATTAATACTAATTACGTAAGTATGAAATACGAAAAATAATTATTTTAAAATAATAACAGTGTTTAATAGCCTAAAAGTAATTGAAATTGACAACTAACTTATTCTATTATTAGAGATAAAAATTTTAAAATTAATACTAATTACGTAAGTATGAAATACGAAAAATAATTATTTTAAAATAATAACACTGTTTAATAGCCTAAAAGTAATTGAAATTGACAACTAACTTATTCTATTATTAGAGATAAAAATTTTAAATATATTATAGTTATAGAACGTGGAAAAAGTTAAAAACACAATTTCAGAGGTTCACCATTACACCTCGGTTCGGAAGAAAATCTCGATTTTCACTAATCTTTAATTTTTCTATTGCAGATCAGGCCTGGTAATTAAGTTTTGGTGCAAGACGGACAAGATGAATACAATTTGAAGAGAAAACGTGAAAATTGAAGAAATTTTAAAATTAATGCTAATTACGTAAGTATGAAATACGAAAAATAATTATTTTAAAATAATAACAGTGTTTAATAGCCTAAAAGTAATTGAAATTGACTTAACTAACTTATTCCTATTATTAGAGATAAAAATTTTAAATATATTATAGTTATAGAACGTGGAAAAAGTTAAAAAACACAATTTCAGAGGTTCACCATTACACCTCAGTTCCGGAAGAAAATCTCGATTTTCACTAATCTTTAATTTTTCTATTGCAGATCGAGCCTGGTAATTAAGTTTTGGTGCAAGACGGACAAGATGAATACAATTTGAAAGAGAAAACGTGAAAATTGAAGAAATTTTAAAATTAATGCTAATTACGTAAGTATGAAATACGAAAAATAATTATTTTAAAATAATAACAGTGTTTAATAACCTAAAAGTAATTGAATTTGACTTAACTAACTTATTCCTATTATTAGAGATAAAAATTTTAAAATTAATACTAATTACGTAAGTATGAAATACGAAAAATAATTATTTTAAAATAATAACACTGTTTAATAGCCTAAAAGTAATTGAAATTGACAACTAACTTATTCTATTATTAGAGATAAAAATTTTAAATATATTATAGTTATAGAACGTGGAAAAAGTTAAAAACACAATTTCAGAGGTTCACCATTACACCTCGGTTCGGAAGAAAATCTCGATTTTCACTAATCTTTAATTTTTCTATTGCAGATCAGGCCTGGTAATTAAGTTTTGGTGCAAGACGGACAAGATGAATACAATTTGAAAGAGAAAACGTGAAAATTGAAGAAATTTTAAAATTAATGCTAATTACGTAAGTATGAAATACGAAAAATAATTATTTTAAAATAATAACAGTGTTTAATAGCCTAAAAGTAATTGAATTTGACTTAACTAACTTATTCCTATTATTAGAGATAAAAATTTTAAATATATTATAGTTATAGAACGTGGAAAAAGTTAAAAACACAATTTCAGAGGTTCACCATTACACCTCAGTTCGGAAGAAAATCTCGATTTTCACTAATCTTTAATTTTTCTATTGCAGATCGAGCCTGGTAATTAAGTTTTGGTGCAAGACGGACAAGATGAATACAATTTGAAAGAGAAAACGTGAAAATTGAAGAAATTTTAAAATTAATGCTAATTACGTAAGTATGAAATACGAAAAATAATTATTTTAAAATAATAACAGTGTTTAATAACCTAAAAGTAATTGAATTTGACTTAACTAACTTATTCCTATTATTAGAGATAAAAATTTTAAATATATTATAGTTATAGAACGTGGAAAAAGTTAAAAACACAATTTCAGAGGTTCACCATTACACCTCAGTTCGGAAGAAAATCTCGATTTTCACTAATCTTTAATTTTTCTATTGCCAGATCGAGCCTGGTAATTAAGTTTTGGTGCAAGACGGACAAGATGAATACAATTTGAAAGAAAACGTGAAAATTGAAGAAATTTTAAATATATTATAGTTATAGAACGTGGAAAAAGTTAAAAACACAATTTCAGAGGTTCACCATTACACCTCGGTTCGGAAGAAAATCTCGATTTTCACTAATCTTTAATTTTTCTATTGCAGATCGAGCCTGGTAATTAAGTTTTGGTGCAAGACGGACAAGATGAAAACAATTTGAAAGAAAACGTGAAAATTGAAGAAATTTTAAAATTAATACTAATTACGTAAGTATGAAATACGAAAAATAATTATTTTAAAATAATAACAGTGTTTAATAGCCTAAAAGTAATTGAAATTGACAACTAACTTATTCTATTATTAGAGATAAAAATTTTAAATATATTATGGTTATAGAACGTGGAAAAAGTTAAAAACACAATTTCAGAGGTTCACCATTACACCTCGGTTCGGAAGAAAATCTCGATTTTCACTAATCTTTAATTTTTCTATTGCAGATCAGGCCTGGTAATTAAGTTTTGGTGCAAGACGGACAAGATGAATACAATTTGAAAGAAAACGTGAAAATTGAAGAAATTTTAAAATTAATGCTAATTACGTAAGTATGAAATACGAAAAATAATTATTTTAAAATAATAACACTGTTTAATAGCCTAAAAGTAATTGAAATTGACTTAACTAACTTATTCTATTATTAGAGATAAAAATTTTAAATATATTATGGTTATAGAACGTGGAAAAAGTTAAAAACACAATTTCAGAGTTCACCATTACACCTCGGTTCGGAAGAAAATCTCGATTTTTCACTAATCTTTAATTTTTCTATTGCAGATCGAGCCTGGTAATTAAGTTTTGGTGCAAGACGGACAAGATGAAAACAATTTGAAAGAGAAAACGTGAAAATTGAAGAATTTTAAAATTAATACTAATTACGTAAGTATGAAATACGAAAAATAATTATTTTAAAATAATAACAGTGTTTAATAGCCTAAAAGTAATTGAAATTGACAACTAACTTATTCCTATTATTAGAGATAAAAATTTTAAATATATTATGGTTATAGAACGTGGAAAAAGTTAAAAACACAATTTCAGAGTTCACCATTACACCTCGGTTCGGAAGAAAATCTCGATTTTTCACTAATCTTTAATTTTTCTATTGCAGATCGAGCCTGGTAATTAAGTTTTGGTGCAAGACGGACAAGATGAATACAATTTGAAAGAGAAAACGTGAAAATTGAAGAATTTTAAAATTAATACTAATTACGTAAGTATGAAATACGAAAAATAATTATTTTAAAATAATAACAGTGTTTAATAACCTAAAAGTAATTGAAATTGACAACTAACTTATTCTATTATTAGAGATAAAAATTTTAAAATTAATGCTAATTACGTAAGTATGAAATACGAAAAATAATTATTTTAAAATAATAACACTGTTTAATAGCCTAAAAGTAATTGAAATTGACAACTAACTTATTCTATTATTAGAGATAAAAATTTTAAATATAATATAGTTATAGAACGTGGAAAAAGTTAAAAACACAATTTCAGAGTTCACCATTACACCTCGGTTCGGAAGAAAATCTCGATTTTCACTAATCTTTAATTTTTCTATTGCAGATCGAGCCTGGTAATTAAGTTTTGGTGCAAGACGGACAAGATGAATACAATTTGAAAGAGAAAACGTGAAAATTGAAGAAATTTTAAAATTAATGCTAATTACGTAAGTATGAAATACGAAAAATAATTATTTTAAAATAATAACACTGTTTAATAGCCTAAAAGTAATTGAAATTGACTTAACTAACTTATTCTATTATTAGAGACAAAAATTTTAAATATATTATAGTTATAGAACGTGGAAAAAGTTAAAAAACACAATTTCAGAGGTTCACCATTACACCTCGGTTCGGAAGAAAATCTCGTATTTTCACTAATCTTTAATTTTTCTATTGCAGATCGAGCCTGGTAATTAAGTTTTGGTGCAAGACGGACAAGATGAATACAATTTGAAAGAGAAAACGTGAAAATTGAAGAAATTTTAAAATTAATGCTAATTACGTAAGTATGAAATACGAAAAATAATTATTTTAAAATAATAACACTGTTTAATAGCCTAAAAGTAATTGAAATTGACTTAACTAACTTATTCCTATTATTAGAGACAAAAATTTTAAATATATTATAGTTATAGAACGTGGAAAAAGTTAAAAACACAATTTCAGAGGTTCACCATTACACCTCGGTTCGGAAGAAAATCTCGATTTTCACTAATCTTTAATTTTTCTATTGCAGATCGAGCCTGGTAATTAAGTTTTGGTGCAAGACGGACAAGATGAAAACAATTTGAAAGAAAACGTGAAAATTGAAGAAATTTTAAAATTAATGCTAATTACGTAAGTATGAAATACGAAAAATAATTATTTTAAAATAATAACAGTGTTTAATAGCCTAAAAGTAATTGAAATTGACAACTAACTTATTCCTATTATTAGAGATAAAAATTTTAAATATATTATAGTTATAGAACGTGGAAAAAGTTAAAAACACAATTTCAGAGGTTCACCATTACACCTCAGTTCGGAAGAAAATCTCGATTTTCACTAATCTTTAATTTTTCTATTGCCAGATCGAGCCTGGTAATTAAGTTTTGGTGCAAGACGGACAAGATGAATACAATTTGAAAGAGAAAACGTGAAAATTGAAGAATTTTAAAATTAATGCTAATTACGTAAGTATGAAATACGAAAAATAATTATTTTAAAATAATAACAGTGTTTAATAGCCTAAAAGTAATTGAAATTGACTTAACTAACTTATTCCTATTATTAGAGATAAAAATTTTAAATATATTATAGTTATAGAACGTGGAAAAAGTTAAAAACACAATTTCAGAGTTCACCATTACACCTCGGTTCGGAAGAAAATCTCGATTTTCACTAATCTTTAATTTTTCTATTGCCAGATCGAGCCTGGTAATTAAGTTTTGGTGCAAGACGGACAAGATGAATACAATTTGAAAGAAAACGTGAAAATTGAAGAAATTTTAAAATTAATGCTAATTACGTAAGTATGAAATACGAAAAATAATTATTTTAAAATAATAACAGTGTTTAATAACCTAAAAGTAATTGAAATTGACTTAACTAACTTATTCTATTATTAGAGATAAAAATTTTAAAATTAATACTAATTACGTAAGTATGAAATACGAAAAATAATTATTTTAAAATAATAACAGTGTTTAATAGCCTAAAAGTAATTGAAATTGACAACTAACTTATTCTATTATTAGAGATAAAAATTTTAAATATATTATAGTTATAGAACGTGGAAAAAGTTAAAAACACAATTTCAGAGTTCACCATTACACCTCGGTTCGGAAGAAAATCTCGATTTTCACTAATCTTTAATTTTTCTATTGCCAGATCGAGCCTGGTAATTAAGTTTTGGTGCAAGACGGACAAGATGAAAACAATTTGAAGAAAACGTGAAAATTGAAGAAATTTTAAAATTAATACTAATTACGTAAGTATGAAATACGAAAAATAATTATTTTAAAATAATAACAGTGTTTAATAGCCTAAAAGTAATTGAAATTGACAACTAACTTATTCTATTATTAGAGATAAAAATTTTAAATATATTATAGTTATAGAACGTGGAAAAAGTTAAAAACACAATTTCAGAGGTTCACCATTACACCTCAGTTCGGAAGAAAATCTCGATTTTCACTAATCTTTAATTTTTCTATTGCAGATCGAGCCTGGTAATTAAGTTTTGGTGCAAGACGGACAAGATGAATACAATTTGAAAGAGAAAACGTGAAAATTGAAGAAATTTTAAAATTAATACTAATTACGTAAGTATGAAATACGAAAAATAATTATTTTAAAATAATAACAGTGTTTAATAACCTAAAAGTAATTGAAATTGACTTAACTAACTTATTCTATTATTAGAGATAAAAATTTTAAATATAATATAGTTATAGAACGTGGAAAAAGTTAAAAACACAATTTCAGAGTTCACCATTACACCTCGGTTCGGAAGAAAATCTCGATTTTTCACTAATCTTTAATTTTTCTATTGCAGATCGAGCCTGGTAATTAAGTTTTGGTGCAAGACGGACAAGATGAAAACAATTTGAAAGAGAAAACGTGAAAATTGAAGAATTTTAAAATTAATACTAATTACGTAAGTATGAAATACGAAAAATAATTATTTTAAAATAATAACACTGTTTAATAGCCTAAAAGTAATTGAATTTGACTTAACTAACTTATTCTATTATTAGAGATAAAAATTTTAAATATATTATGGTTATAGAACGTGGAAAAAGTTAAAAACACAATTTCAGAGTTCACCATTACACCTCAGTTCGGAAGAAAATCTCGATTTTTCACTAATCTTTAATTTTTCTATTGCAGATCGAGCCTGGTAATTAAGTTTTGGTGCAAGACGGACAAGATGAATACAATTTGAAGAAAACGTGAAAATTGAAGAATTTTAAAATTAATACTAATTACGTAAGTATGAAATACGAAAAATAATTATTTTAAAATAATAACACTGTTTAATAGCCTAAAAGTAATTGAAATTGACTTAACTAACTTATTCTATTATTAGAGATAAAAATTTTAAATATATTATAGTTATAGAACGTGGAAAAAGTTAAAAACACAATTTCAGAGGTTCACCATTACACCTCAGTTCGGAAGAAAATCTCGATTTTTCACTAATCTTTAATTTTTCTATTGCAGATCGAGCCTGGTAATTAAGTTTTGGTGCAAGACGGACAAGATGAATACAATTTGAAAGAGAAAACGTGAAAATTGAAGAAATTTTAAAATTAATGCTAATTACGTAAGTATGAAATACGAAAAATAATTATTTTAAAATAATAACAGTGTTTAATAGCCTAAAAGTAATTGAATTTGACTTAACTAACTTATTCCTATTATTAGAGATAAAAATTTTAAATATATTATAGTTATAGAACGTGGAAAAAGTTAAAAAACACAATTTCAGAGGTTCACCATTACACCTCTGTTCGGAAGTAACTCTCGATTTTTCACTAATCTTTAATTTTTCTATTGCAGATCGAGCCTGGTAATTAAGTTTTGGTGCAAGACGGACAAGATGAATACAATTTGAAAGAAAACGTGAAAATTGAAGAAATTTTAAAATTAATGCTAATTACGTAAGTATGAAATACGAAAAATAATTATTTTAAAATAATAACAGTGTTTAATAGCCTAAAAGTAATTGAAATTGACTTAACTAACTTATTCCTATTATTAGAGATAAAAATTTTAAATATATTATGGTTATAGAACGTGGAAAAAGTTAAAAACACAATTTCAGAGGTTCACCATTACACCTCAGTTCGGAAGAAAATCTCGATTTTTCACTAATCTTTAATTTTTCTATTGCAGATCGAGCCTGGTAATTAAGTTTTGGTGCAAGACGGACAAGATGAATACAATTTGAAAGAGAAAACGTGAAAATTGAAGAAATTTTAAAATTAATACTAATTACGTAAGTATGAAATACGAAAAATAATTATTTTAAAATAATAACAGTGTTTAATAGCCTAAAAGTAATTGAATTTGACTTAACTAACTTATTCCTATTATTAGAGATAAAAATTTTAAATATAATATAGTTATAGAACGTGGAAAAAGTTAAAAACACAATTTCAGAGGTTCACCATTACACCTCAGTTCGGAAGAAAATCTCGATTTTTCACTAATCTTTAATTTTTCTATTGCAGATCGAGCCTGGTAATTAAGTTTTGGTGCAAGACGGACAAGATGAATACAATTTGAAAGAAAACGTGAAAATTGAAGAAATTTTAAAATTAATGCTAATTACGTAAGTATGAAATACGAAAAATAATTATTTTAAAATAATAACAGTGTTTAATAGCCTAAAAGTAATTGAATTTGACTTAACTAACTTATTCCTATTATTAGAGATAAAAATTTTAAATATATTATGGTTATAGAACGTGGAAAAAGTTAAAAACACAATTTCAGAGGTTCACCATTACACCTCAGTTCGGAAGAAAATCTCGATTTTCACTAATCTTTAATTTTTCTATTGCAGATCGAGCCTGGTAATTAAGTTTTGGTGCAAGACGGACAAGATGAATACAATTTGAAAGAGAAAACGTGAAAATTGAAGAAATTTTAAATATATTATAGTTATAGAACGTGGAAAAAGTTAAAAACACAATTTCAGAGTTCACCATTACACCTCGGTTCGGAAGAAAATCTCGATTTTCACTAATCTTTAATTTTTCTATTGCAGATCGAGCCTGGTAATTAAGTTTTGGTGCAAGACGGACAAGATGAATACAATTTGAAGAAAACGTGAAAATTGAAGAAATTTTAAAATTAATACTAATTACGTAAGTATGAAATACGAAAAATAATTATTTTAAAATAATAACAGTGTTTAATAGCCTAAAAGTAATTGAAATTGACAACTAACTTATTCTATTATTAGAGATAAAAATTTTAAATATATTATGGTTATAGAACGTGGAAAAAGTTAAAAACACAATTTCAGAGTTCACCATTACACCTCGGTTCGGAAGAAAATCTCGATTTTCACTAATCTTTAATTTTTCTATTGCAGATCGAGCCTGGTAATTAAGTTTTGGTGCCAAGACGGACAAGATGAATACAATTTGAAAGAAAACGTGAAAATTGAAGAAATTTTAAAATTAATGCTAATTACGTAAGTATGAAATACGAAAAATAATTATTTTAAAATAATAACAGTGTTTAATAGCCTAAAAGTAATTGAATTTGACTTAACTAACTTATTCCTATTATTAGAGATAAAAATTTTAAAATTAATACTAATTACGTAAGTATGAAATACGAAAAATAATTATTTTAAAATAATAACAGTGTTTAATAGCCTAAAAGTAATTGAAATTGACAACTAACTTATTCTATTATTAGAGATAAAAATTTTAAATATATTATAGTTATAGAACGTGGAAAAAGTTAAAAACACAATTTCAGAGTTCACCATTACACCTCAGTTCGGAAGAAAATCTCGATTTTCACTAATCTTTAATTTTTCTATTGCAGATCAGGCCTGGTAATTAAGTTTTGGTGCAAGACGGACAAGATGAAAACAATTTGAAGAAAACGTGAAAATTGAAGAAATTTTAAAATTAATACTAATTACGTAAGTATGAAATACGAAAAATAATTATTTTAAAATAATAACAGTGTTTAATAGCCTAAAAGTAATTGAAATTGACAACTAACTTATTCCTATTAGAGATAAAAATTTTAAATATATTATAGTTATAGAACGTGGAAAAAGTTAAAAACACAATTTCAGAGTTCACCATTACACCTCAGTTCGGAAGAAAATCTCGATTTTCACTAATCTTTAATTTTTCTGTGCAGATCGAGCCTGGTAATTAAGTTTTGGTGCAAGACGGACAAGATGAATACAATTTGAAAGAGAAAACGTGAAAATTGAAGAAATTTTAAAATTAATGCTAATTACGTAAGTATGAAATACGAAAAATAATTATTTTAAAATAATAACAGTGTTTAATAGCCTAAAAGTAATTGAAATTGACTTAACTAACTTATTCCTATTATTAGAGATAAAAATTTTAAATATATTATAGTTATAGAACGTGGAAAAAGTTAAAAAACACAATTTCAGAGGTTCACCATTACACCTCGGTTCCGGAAGAAAATCTCGATTTTCACTAATCTTTAATTTTTCTATTGCAGATCGAGCCTGGTAATTAAGTTTTGGTGCAAGACGGACAAGATGAATACAATTTGAAAGAGAAAACGTGAAAATTGAAGAAATTTTAAAATTAATGCTAATTACGTAAGTATGAAATACGAAAAATAATTATTTTAAAATAATAACAGTGTTTAATAACCTAAAAGTAATTGAAATTGACTTAACTAACTTATTCCTATTATTAGAGATAAAAATTTTAAATATATTATAGTTATAGAACGTGGAAAAAGTTAAAAACACAATTTCAGAGGTTCACCATTACACCTCGGTTCGGAAGAAAATCTCGATTTTCACTAATCTTTAATTTTTCTATTGCAGATCGAGCCTGGTAATTAAGTTTTGGTGCAAGACGGACAAGATGAATACAATTTGAAGAAAACGTGAAAATTGAAGAAATTTTAAAATTAATACTAATTACGTAAGTATGAAATACGAAAAATAATTATTTTAAAATAATAACACTGTTTAATAGCCTAAAAGTAATTGAAATTGACTTAACTAACTTATTCTATTATTAGAGATAAAAATTTTAAATATAATATAGTTATAGAACGTGGAAAAAGTTAAAAACACAATTTCAGAGGTTCACCATTACACCTCAGTTCGGAAGAAAATCTCGATTTTCACTAATCTTTAATTTTTCTATTGCAGATCGAGCCTGGTAATTAAGTTTTGGTGCAAGACGGACAAGATGAATACAATTTGAAAGAGAAAACGTGAAAATTGAAGAAATTTTAAAATTAATGCTAATTACGTAAGTATGAAATACGAAAAATAATTATTTTAAAATAATAACAGTGTTTAATAACCTAAAAGTAATTGAAATTGACAACTAACTTATTCTATTATTAGAGACAAAATTTTAAATATAATATAGTTATAGAACGTGGAAAAAGTTAAAAACACAATTTCAGAGTTCACCATTACACCTCGGTTCGGAAGAAAATCTCGATTTTTCACTAATCTTTAATTTTTCTATTGCAGATCAGGCCTGGTAATTAAGTTTTGGTGCAAGACGGACAAGATGAATACAATTTGAAAGAAAACGTGAAAATTGAAGAATTTTAAAATTAATACTAATTACGTAAGTATGAAATACGAAAAATAATTATTTTAAAATAATAACACTGTTTAATAGCCTAAAAGTAATTGAAATTGACAACTAACTTATTCTATTATTAGAGATAAAAATTTTAAATATATTATGGTTATAGAACGTGGAAAAAGTTAAAAACACAATTTCAGAGTTCACCATTACACCTCGGTTCGGAAGAAAATCTCGATTTTTCACTAATCTTTAATTTTTCTATTGCAGATCGAGCCTGGTAATTAAGTTTTGGTGCAAGACGGACAAGATGAAAACAATTTGAAGAAAACGTGAAAATTGAAGAATTTTAAAATTAATACTAATTACGTAAGTATGAAATACGAAAAATAATTATTTTAAAATAATAACAGTGTTTAATAGCCTAAAAGTAATTGAAATTGACTTAACTAACTTATTCCTATTATTAGAGATAAAAATTTTAAATATATTATGGTTATAGAACGTGGAAAAAGTTAAAAACACAATTTCAGAGTTCACCATTACACCTCGGTTCGGAAGAAAATCTCGATTTTTCACTAATCTTTAATTTTTCTATTGCAGATCGAGCCTGGTAATTAAGTTTTGGTGCAAGACGGACAAGATGAAAACAATTTGAAGAAAACGTGAAAATTGAAGAAATTTTAAAATTAATACTAATTACGTAAGTATGAAATACGAAAAATAATTATTTTAAAAATAATAACACTGTTTAATAGCCTAAAAGTAATTGAATTTGACTTAACTAACTTATTCCTATTATTAGAGACAAAATTTTAAATATAATATAGTTATAGAACGTGGAAAAAGTTAAAAACACAATTTCAGAGTTCACCATTACACCTCGGTTCGGAAGAAAATCTCGATTTTTCACTAATCTTTAATTTTTCTATTGCAGATCGAGCCTGGTAATTAAGTTTTGGTGCAAGACGGACAAGATGAAAACAATTTGAAAGAAAACGTGAAAATTGAAGAAATTTTAAAATTAATGCTAATTACGTAAGTATGAAATACGAAAAATAATTATTTTAAAATAATAACAGTGTTTAATAGCCTAAAAGTAATTGAATTTGACTTAACTAACTTATTCCTATTATTAGAGATAAAAATTTTAAATATATTATAGTTATAGAACGTGGAAAAAGTTAAAAACACAATTTCAGAGTTCACCATTACACCTCGGTTCGGAAGAAAATCTCGATTTTTCACTAATCTTTAATTTTTCTATTGCAGATCGAGCCTGGTAATTAAGTTTTGGTGCAAGACGGACAAGATGAATACAATTTGAAAGAGAAAACGTGAAAATTGAAGAAATTTTAAAATTAATGCTAATTACGTAAGTATGAAATACGAAAAATAATTATTTTAAAATAATAACAGTGTTTAATAGCCTAAAAGTAATTGAAATTGACTTAACTAACTTATTCCTATTATTAGAGATAAAAATTTTAAATATATTATAGTTATAGAACGTGGAAAAAGTTAAAAAACACAATTTCAGAGGTTCACCATTACACCTCGGTTCGGAAGAAAATCTCGATTTTTCACTAATCTTTAATTTTTCTATTGCCAGATCGAGCCTGGTAATTAAGTTTTGGTGCAAGACGGACAAGATGAATACAATTTGAAAGAGAAAACGTGAAAATTGAAGAAATTTTAAATATATTATGGTTATAGAACGTGGAAAAAGTTAAAAACACAATTTCAGAGTTCACCATTACACCTCGGTTCGGAAGAAAATCTCGATTTTTCACTAATCTTTAATTTTTCTATTGCAGATCAGGCCTGGTAATTAAGTTTTGGTGCAAGACGGACAAGATGAAAACAATTTGAAGAAAACGTGAAAATTGAAGAAATTTTAAAATTAATGCTAATTACGTAAGTATGAAATACGAAAAATAATTATTTTAAAATAATAACAGTGTTTAATAACCTAAAAGTAATTGAATTTGACTTAACTAACTTATTCTATTATTAGAGATAAAAATTTTAAATATATTATGGTTATAGAACGTGGAAAAAGTTAAAAACACAATTTCAGAGTTCACCATTACACCTCGGTTCGGAAGAAAATCTCGATTTTTCACTAATCTTTAATTTTTCTATTGCAGATCGAGCCTGGTAATTAAGTTTTGGTGCAAGACGGACAAGATGAATACAATTTGAAAGAAAACGTGAAAATTGAAGAAATTTTAAAATTAATGCTAATTACGTAAGTATGAAATACGAAAAATAATTATTTTAAAATAATAACAGTGTTTAATAACCTAAAAGTAATTGAAATTGACTTAACTAACTTATTCTATTATTAGAGATAAAAATTTTAAATATATTATGGTTATAGAACGTGGAAAAAGTTAAAAACACAATTTCAGAGTTCACCATTACACCTCGGTTCGGAAGAAAATCTCGATTTTTCACTAATCTTTAATTTTTCTATTGCAGATCGAGCCTGGTAATTAAGTTTTGGTGCAAGACGGACAAGATGAAAACAATTTGAAAGAGAAAACGTGAAAATTGAAGAAATTTTAAAATTAATACTAATTACGTAAGTATGAAATACGAAAAATAATTATTTTAAAAATAATAACACTGTTTAATAGCCTAAAAGTAATTGAAATTGACAACTAACTTATTCTATTATTAGAGATAAAAATTTTAAATATATTATGGTTATAGAACGTGGAAAAAGTTAAAAACACAATTTCAGAGTTCACCATTACACCTCGGTTCGGAAGAAAATCTCGATTTTTCACTAATCTTTAATTTTTCTATTGCAGATCGAGCCTGGTAATTAAGTTTTGGTGCAAGACGGACAAGATGAAAACAATTTGAAGAAAACGTGAAAATTGAAGAAATTTTAAAATTAATGCTAATTACGTAAGTATGAAATACGAAAAATAATTATTTTAAAATAATAACAGTGTTTAATAACCTAAAAGTAATTGAAATTGACTTAACTAACTTATTCCTATTATTAGAGATAAAAATTTTAAAATTAATACTAATTACGTAAGTATGAAATACGAAAAATAATTATTTTAAAATAATAACACTGTTTAATAGCCTAAAAGTAATTGAAATTGACAACTAACTTATTCCTATTATTAGAGATAAAAATTTTAAATATATTATGGTTATAGAACGTGGAAAAAGTTAAAAACACAATTTCAGAGTTCACCATTACACCTCAGTTCGGAAGAAAATCTCGATTTTTCACTAATCTTTAATTTTCTGTGCAGATCGAGCCTGGTAATTAAGTTTTGGTGCAAGACGGACAAGATGAATACAATTTGAAAGAAAACGTGAAAATTGAAGAATTTTAAAATTAATACTAATTACGTAAGTATGAAATACGAAAAATAATTATTTTAAAATAATAACAGTGTTTAATAGCCTAAAAGTAATTGAAATTGACTTAACTAACTTATTCCTATTATTAGAGATAAAAATTTTAAATATATTATAGTTATAGAACGTGGAAAAAGTTAAAAACACAATTTCAGAGTTCACCATTACACCTCAGTTCGGAAGAAAATCTCGATTTTTCACTAATCTTTAATTTTTCTATTGCAGATCGAGCCTGGTAATTAAGTTTTGGTGCAAGACGGACAAGATGAATACAATTTGAAGAAAACGTGAAAATTGAAGAAATTTTAAAATTAATGCTAATTACGTAAGTATGAAATACGAAAAATAATTATTTTAAAATAATAACACTGTTTAATAGCCTAAAAGTAATTGAAATTGACAACTAACTTATTCTATTATTAGAGATAAAAATTTTAAATATAATATAGTTATAGAACGTGGAAAAAGTTAAAAACACAATTTCAGAGTTCACCATTACACCTCGGTTCGGAAGAAAATCTCGATTTTTCACTAATCTTTAATTTTTCTATTGCAGATCAGGCCTGGTAATTAAGTTTTGGTGCAAGACGGACAAGATGAATACAATTTGAAAGAGAAAACGTGAAAATTGAAGAATTTTAAAATTAATACTAATTACGTAAGTATGAAATACGAAAAATAATTATTTTAAAATAATAACAGTGTTTAATAACCTAAAAGTAATTGAAATTGACTTAACTAACTTATTCTATTATTAGAGATAAAAATTTTAAATATATTATAGTTATAGAACGTGGAAAAAGTTAAAAACACAATTTCAGAGGTTCACCATTACACCTCAGTTCGGAAGAAAATCTCGATTTTTCACTAATCTTTAATTTTTCTATTGCAGATCGAGCCTGGTAATTAAGTTTTGGTGCAAGACGGACAAGATGAATACAATTTGAAAGAGAAAACGTGAAAATTGAAGGAATTTTAAAATTAATGCTAATTACGTAAGTATGAAATACGAAAAATAATTATTTTAAAAATAATAACACTGTTTAATAGCCTAAAAGTAATTGAAATTGACAACTAACTTATTCTATTATTAGAGATAAAAATTTTAAATATAATATAGTTATAGAACGTGGAAAAAGTTAAAAACACAATTTCAGAGTTCACCATTACACCTCAGTTCGGAAGAAAATCTCGATTTTTCACTAATCTTTAATTTTTCTATTGCAGATCAGGCCTGGTAATTAAGTTTTGGTGCAAGACGGACAAGATGAATACAATTTGAAAGAAAACGTGAAAATTGAAGAAATTTTAAAATTAATACTAATTACGTAAGTATGAAATACGAAAAATAATTATTTTAAAAATAATAACACTGTTTAATAGCCTAAAAGTAATTGAAATTGACTTAACTAACTTATTCTATTATTAGAGATAAAAATTTTAAATATATTATGGTTATAGAACGTGGAAAAAGTTAAAAACACAATTTCAGAGTTCACCATTACACCTCGGTTCGGAAGAAAATCTCGATTTTTCACTAATCTTTAATTTTTCTGTGCAGATCGAGCCTGGTAATTAAGTTTTGGTGCAAGACGGACAAGATGAAAACAATTTGAAAGAGAAAACGTGAAAATTGAAGAATTTTAAAATTAATACTAATTACGTAAGTATGAAATACGAAAAATAATTATTTTAAAATAATAACACTGTCTAATAGCCTAAAAGTAATTGAAATTGACTTAACTAACTTATTCCTATTATTAGAGATAAAAATTTTAAATATATTATAGTTATAGAACGTGGAAAAAGTTAAAAAACACAATTTCAGAGGTTCACCATTACACCTCGGTTCGGAAGAAAATCTCGATTTTTCACTAATCTTTAATTTTTCTATTGCAGATCGAGCCTGGTAATTAAGTTTTGGTGCAAGACGGACAAGATGAATACAATTTGAAAGAGAAAACGTGAAAATTGAAGAAATTTTAAAATTAATGCTAATTACGTAAGTATGAAATACGAAAAATAATTATTTTAAAATAATAACAGTGTTTAATAGCCTAAAAGTAATTGAAATTGACTTAACTAACTTATTCCTATTATTAGAGATAAAAATTTTAAATATATTATAGTTATAGAACGTGGAAAAAGTTAAAAAACACAATTTCAGA
>JAGSMR010000219.1:70000-80753 GCA_029286605.1 Sericinus montela | reverse complement strand
TGGTATAACTAGCCATAGTGTAAGTATTGAAAATTGGAAATATTACAATATTACTTACATAATTCAATCAAATCATTCATAGTTTATTAGGGCGGACCTCATTTATTTCTTATTCTAATGTTGCTATCTCCCCTGAAACTAATCGACAGATTATTTACCCTAAAATAAACTGCCAAGAAACTGTGTTACAGTGTGGCAAATTTTATATGTAAACATTGTGTGGACTTAGCTGTGAAAATAAATAAAGTAAAATATATATAAATAAATAAAATATATATAAATAAATAAAATATATATAAATAAATAAAATATATATAAATAAATAAAATATATATAAATAAAATAATTCTTGTTAGGGAAATTACAAAAATCATAAAATTATTCAAGAATCCTTTTGCTTTCCTACTTAATGTCATTATAATCTAATATAGTGTAAGTATTGAAAATTGGAAATATTACAATATTACTTACATAATTCAATCAAATCATTCATAGTTTATTAGGGCGGACCTCATTTATTTCTTATTCTAATGTTGCTATCTCCCCTGAAACTAATCGACAGATTATTTACCCTAAAATAAACTGCCAACAAACTGTGTTACAGTGTGGCAAATTTTATATGTAAACATTGTGTGGACTTAGCTATGAAAATAAATAAAATAAAATATATATAAATAAAATAAGTCTTGCTAGGGAAATTACAAAAATCTTAAAATTATTCAGGAATATGGGTATTGCTTTCCTACTTAATGTCATTATAATCTTAATATTCCTTTATTGAATAATACTAAAAAAAGGGTGATGCATGGTGGAATGACGAAGTGAAAGAAGCTGTAAATAAGAAGAAGAAAGCATGGTTAGACTACTTAGCCTCTAGTAATGATAAGGACATGAGAGAGAAGAGGAAAGAAAGATATAAGCTCCAGAAAGTTAACACGAAAGCATTGATTGAGGAAGTGCGTGAAGTAGAAGTAGAATGGAAGAGGACGAAAGGTTGTCGCACAACTTCAAGGAGAACTCCAAACTCTTGGAAAGAGGTTGGATGGACCCGGAGTGGTGCGACAGCCTTAAGAATGAATAAAGTGCTTTAGAGAACCAATGACGTCCTCTCAGAAAAATCAGACGTCATTCAGCGATGGAGCGAATTTTATAGAGAGATGTATGCGTGTGATGGTCTTAGTGAGGGATCCGGGGGTGACGCCGCGACTGGTACGGCAGACTCGGACCTCGATGACACTGAGGTCATCAGTATGAAAGAAATTGAATGTGCGATTAGAAGTTTGAAATGTGGTAAGGCTGCGGGACTAGACAAAGTTACTGCTGAAATGGTCAAGTATTGTGGGCCACGCGTCTGGGACAGCTTTCATCTGCTGTGCAATTTGTGCTGGCGAACGGGGGCTGTTCCGGATGATTGGCGATCCGCGGTCATTGTGCCTTTATATAAAGGTAAAGGTTCACATTATGACTGCGGGTGCTATCGGGCGATCAGCTTGACCAGTTTAGCAAGTAAAGTTTACTCGAAGGTTTTGACACGTAGGATGCAAGATAAATCGGAGAGATTTCTATGGGAGGCACAAGGCGGATTTAGACCTGGAAGAGGATCAAATGTTTTCTCTCCGCATGATCACGGAGAAGCTTCTGGCTGCTAAACAGAAGATTTTCTGTGCTTTTGTGGATCTTGAGAAAGCATTTGATAAGGTTGTAAGGAAGAAAATGTGGGAACTGTTGCAGGGGTATAGTGGGGATGGTCGATTGCTAAGGGCTGTGCAGTCACTTTACTGTGACTGTAAAGCTTGTGTGCAGTGGGGCATGATCTGTCACCCATGTTTAGCGTCCAAACGGGCGTAAAACAGGGTTGTGTCATGTGCTCCTGGCTGTTCATATTGTATCTCGACAGCTGTTTACAAAAGTTGAAAGACAGTTGTTTGGGTGTGAAAGTGGGTGACGTAAAAGTAAATTGTCTGCGACAGAACTGCAAGCATAAGTCACGTGTATGAAATAGGAATGTGAAATTAATGGTCTCCGTTTGAATGCTAATAAAACTAAGGTTCTGGTATTTAAAAGGGACGAAGAAAGAACGAAGTGCGAAATTTGAATGAAGAACAGGTGAATGAAATTGTATACTTGGGGAGTGCGTTTAGCCGGGATGGAAGATGTGATTTAGATGTGGACAGGCGTGTCGCTGCCGGGAACAAAGTCAATGGTGCCCTGACTGCGTTGATCAAAAAGCAAGGCGTTATGAAAAGTGCACGCCTTGCAATACATAACGCAGTGTTGGTACCAACTTTGTTATATGGCAGCGAAACCTGGGTATGCCAGAAGAAGCATAAAAGCAGGTTGAATGCAGTGGAGATGCGATCTCTTCGTAAAATGTGCGGCCTTACCATGGCCGACCGAAAGCGAAACGAAGAGATTCGCTGGATATGGCAGGTTTGAAAGATGACCTTGTCCCAAAAATGGCGTGCTTCGATGGTTTGGGCACGTTGAGCGAATGAGTGAAGACCGAATGGTGAAGAAAATATATAGCGCGAAAGTTAATATTAAAAGGTGTCGAGGTAGACCGAGACTAACTTTCGAAGACCATGTGAGCAAATTGCTCGAAGAGGGGAGTGTCAAGAGTACTCGGATACCTATACGTGCATGTATGAAGAAGATGATGAATCTGAAAGAAGCGAAAGAAGTATGTAGGGATCGTGACACTTGGCGATCTGTTCTCTCTGGCTACCCCGTCAGGGATTGTGCGTGAAGATAAATAAATAAAAAAAGAATAATAACTGTGTTTTCAGCGGGTAGAAATATTATAATGTGAATATATCTATTGTAATATGAGTAGGACAAGATTGTAGGATTAGTTAGATGTAAAACATTATTACAAACTATTGTCAACTTAAATTTTGAAAAATTTTCAGAACTACCATTGTTAATAACGAAGTTGGTATTGATACGGTCGTATGCCGCCTTAAGATATGCCGACGCGAGCGAAAACTATTTCAACTGCTTCAAATTATTCCAGAACTTTGAAAGCGTTAAACTTTCTGAGAATTTCCTAATTTTCGAAGTATTATTTTGCAGACTTGTATTAATAATTAAGTTTTAATGTATAATATGTAGTAAAGTTGGAGGACTCAAGGAAAGCCTTTAATAAATACATATGCACACACATGCACAGGAACAACAACATATACATTTCTCTGATCCCAAAGTAATCTGCTAGAGTATATTATGTCAATTGGAAACAACGAAAGCACCTCAAAAACCCAGATCCGTGAAAATGCAGAAAAAGTTATTTTCTTTACATTGACCCGCCAGGTCAATTTTACGAGTTATGTGGCCGGCTTAAGTCACGATAGCTGAGTGGTTGTATAGTCGGAATTTTGAGTCAAGAGACCCGAGTTCGATCCCCAAGTGGCAGGCTCGTACCAATGGGTTTTTCAAAAACTTATGTACGTATTATATCGTTGGCTTGGACATAAAGACGGCGATGGGCTCACCACCTAACACGTTGTCTCGAAAATATCTTCAGTGGAAGGTGGGTCGAAGGGACTTAATTGTCTAGACTAGACTAGAGTATTGGGAATTGCGTTCAGATATTTATTTTTTTATTTTACAACAATTATTACATACAATTATTATATATTATTATAATTTATATTTATTTTCTTTTGTACAACACACTTAAAGTATAGCTAAGCAAATATCCTTCAAAACCCTTCATACGTTCTTTGAAAGGCATTAAATAATGTACCGCAGAGGTTATTTCAAAACTTTATCCTTTCCGGATTTCCCTTTGAAGTGAACTTTTACTGAATCTTTGATTCTACTTTACTTTCACCAAAAATATATACCCTTTTATGTTTTTGATTTTAATAAAACACATTTTGAACGCCTGATTTGACCAACTTTAAAATGAATTTCATCAAAGTAACGCCTGGGTCAACTATCAATCATTGGACTTGGGTACAAAGGAGCTGAAAGCTTCACCACGTTGTCCTAAATAGGCTTCGATGAGGGTGGGTCTCTGTCTAGTACTGGGAAAATACGCCAAGACAAGTTTTAGTACTTTCAATCAATACTACACTTATGATTTCCAATTCTAGAAAGTTTTGACTTTTAGGGCAGTATCAGTATCAGACTCTTTCGCAGTCGCAGATAGAGAGAGGCTTAACCCGTCACGAAGTGTTTGCCTTGGCAAACTTTTCTTAGCTTTTTTTTTTATAGAAAAGGAGGCAAACGATTACCGCCGTCCATGAACACCCGCAATACCAGAGGCATAGTAAATGCGTTTCTTGAGCTTTGAAATCCCGGGGCTTGATTCTCTCATAGAAAATTTAGAGAAAATATAATTTTAATTCCAAATTTTTTAATCCTTGAGTTCGATCCCTAGGTGGCAGGCTCGTACCAATGGGTTTTTCAAAAAAGCATATGTACGATTCATATCGTTGGCTTGGACATAAAGACGGTGACGGGCTCCCGACCTGTCACGTTGTCCCAAAATATCTTCGGTGGAAGTTTGGTCGAAGGGACTTAATTTTCTAGACTAGACCTCTGCTTACCCCTGTATTGGGAATTGCGTGAAGATATTTATTACTTTTAATTCTCATTTTTTTTTGTTTCATTAGTTGTATCATTTGTCTCCGTTTTGTGAATGAGGTACTTTCGTGGAGAGCAGCGCAATTTGTGTGACACTTATTTGCAATTTATTAAAATAGAAATATATTTTAAATAGTAAAATACTCAAATATCAGAACCACAAAAACTAGAAAACTTTCAGTTTTATTGCAGAACGTAACGTGTAGCGTTTCAAAGGTTGTGGTCGTTGAATATTTCGCTTTGACCTGTGTCGTCTATTTTGTATTGTTGTTGATGGCTGAAGCATTTTATTTGTTTGAATGTATATGTTTTTAAATTATAAACAACACGCTGTTTTGAAACGTTGAGAACATCCATGGACGAGTGGTGAACACACCGGTTTTGATGGTTGTTTCTGAATCCATAACTTAAGTGCTTTAGTTACGTACATCGTGATCAGATCAGATATCGTCGAGAGAGATCGTATGTGATATAATCCCAATCCATTTAAGTTTGATGTGAATATTTGAAAGTCAAACTTTCAGTATGAATTTCAAATATTATTATACATTTCATTTATAATAGCAGCAAGATTGTTATAGAGTTATAGATATATATTAAAGGAGAATGTACAAAAAATAAATTAGATAGAACGACAGAAAATAGAATTTTTACATTCAAAAATTAAATTGGATTTAGCAGCATTGTAAATGTTTTAGAAATTAACAAATCCAAAGTTTACCGCTCCCAAGAGTCACATAACACAACACACGGTGGCAGTGTGGAGATTGAAAATTTATTTATACGTGTAACTTTAACTTTTTGTTCTTTGTAAAAAGTCACGATAACCTATTTTATTCTCTGTAAAAAGAGGTTAGGTGATCTCGGTCCGAATCCGAATAATTCATGTAGAACTTAATTTAAAATGAAAAGAATAATTGAGAGTAAATAAATAAATACATTCATATATACATTGGGATAACACGTTACTCTGGTCCCATAGTAAGCAGCTTAAGCATTTTTATGGAATCAGAAATAACGTGGTACCACAAACACTCAGACCTGAAAAAATTTTGAAAAGTGTTCAGTCATTGAACCAACCGGGAACCCGGGACTTCACCGGTGGACCATGGAAACCGGTGTGTACGCCACTCGTCGTATCGAGATCGTCAAATAAAAGGTGAGGTAAAGAGATATGTGACTCAGTTAAATGGTCTCCCCTTTCTTAAAGTCAAGTAATGTTCAAAATTTCCCAAAGTGTTGGCAACTTGCTCATTTCTTTGACCTTTCATAAAATATTAAAATTTCAGCGAAGTATAAATTTATCCGCTAAATTATACACAAGAACTTTCAACTTGAAGCGAATTAATTTTTAATTAGCTACTTGTGTACAGACTATTAGGCTTGTCTTACAAATAACCTTAATTAAGAGCGATTTCATGAGCAACGGGGAGCGGAATATTTTATGAGTTCGTCTTGAGGTTTTAGTGAAAATTTTAATTAGCATAGTAAAATAAAAGCATCGTGTATGATGGAAGATACACAACAAGGCTATGGTGACCTGGATGCTAACTAACTGGCCTAGTTACTGCAAAATAAATAAACACATAATAAACGAAGAGATGGGAATAACATCACATACATTGCTCTAATCCCCAAGTAAGTACCACATGTGTTATGGAATTAGAAATAACGTAGGTACCACAAATAATATAAATTATAGGATTATATTCAGAATATTAATATAACTTAGAGCTTGTAAAGAAAATTAATAAAAATTAAAGAGACGACCAGATCGTCTGGTGGGTTGTGAACCTGTCTGCAAAGTAAAGGTTGCGAGTTTGAATCCGCAAAGGGCAAACATTTGTGTGATATTGTGAATGAATGTGAGTATCCGAGTCATGGGTTACTATTAGTATATATAAATACTTATTTATACAAATGCATTTTTTCGTGTTAAAATACATTGTAATATAATTAAATATATTTGTATGTAAGTATACTGTAACATGAGCTTGGACATTAAGACGGCGTTAGATTCACCACCTGTTACGTTGCCCTAATTGTCTTTGGTGAATGACGGAATGAAAGGACTTAATTGTTTACACTTCTGCCTACCTAAACATTATTTAGAACTAATAAAGAAAATTAACAAAAAATTAATATCACTAAAATAATTGACTTGTGTCGTAATTACGGCATATTTCAGCATCCTCTCCTTGACCGGTGACGGAGCAACGTCTGAGAGCAAATAATTTTGGTTAAGTGAACACCAATCCCCTTACCAAGCTTGGTGATTACGACGGTGAGACCCATGTCCCACGGTGGACTTTTACAGGTCGTTATCATGATGATGATAAACATGTAATGATGATTCTTTACAAGTTTGTTCGAAAAGAACAGATTTCAGTCTATGTAAGAAATAAATTCCAAGTTTTCGTTGAATGTAAAATATCTAGACGAGAAAACTTTCTCAATATATATTCTCTTTAAAGAAATAAATCAGATTCTGTTCGCATTGAAAGACACAAGTATTTGCAATTGTTTTTCTTGACTCGAACTACGGTTTATATCGTATCTAGGTTCAATCACGAAAAACTTTTGATTACTTTACTTTTCAAATTTAGTGGAAATTATTTTAGATGAGTTACGATATTTTTAATATTTCTAGCGTAATGAACTCCTCCCTGTTTTGTAATAACAAAGATTAGTTTGTCGCAGATTCTCAATTCGAGTCAAGAGACCCGAGTTCGATCCCCAAGGCTCATGGGTTTTTTTCAAAAACTGATGTGCGACCTAACTATATGTCCAAATATAAAGACGGCGATGGGCTCACCACCAGTCACGTTGTCCCAAAAATGTATTCCGTGGGAGATGAGTCGAATAGACTTAATTATCTACCTCTTAATTTTTTGTTAGTTTTTTCGTTGATGAAAAGATTTTATCACTATATGGGTATAGCACATGCGCTCTAAAAATCTAGATGTTCTCGTTGTTGGCCCAGTGGTATTTAAAGAATCATTGACCTTGACCATTGACCATTCATGATACCGAAAGCTTCGGCCTCTAAAAACGAAAGTCACTTCTGCCGGACGGAGAACTGGTGGTGGGTGAGGAACTCACAGCCACATTTTTATACAGCCAAATATATATACGATACGTAGACTAAATAAACATTTTTTTTACAATTTTCGTCTGTCTGTCTGTCTGTTTGTTTGTTACAGCTAATCTCTGAAACGGCTGGACCGATTTTAGTGGGACTTTCACTGGTAGATGTTAAAAAGAATAGGAATAAAGTTAGGCCACTTTTATTTTAGAAACATAATACTTTTATTAAAGGTATATAACCGCCGGGAAAAGCCGCGGAAGGCAGCTAGTCTTAAATATATTTTATTTTGCTCTTCATTATAATATGATACAGCACAATAGCCGAGTGGTTAAGTCATCGGAATTTGAGTCAAGAGACCCAAGTTCGATGCCTATGTGGCCGACTCTTACCAACGGGATTGTTCAAAACTTATGTACGATTTACATCGTTGACTTGGACATAAAGACGGCTCACGACCTGTCACGTTATCTCAAAATCGTCTTCGTTGGAAGGTAGTTCGAATCGATTTAAATGCCTGGACCAGTCTACCCCAGTATTGGGAACTGCGTGAGGATATATTTTATACGATACAGCATGTCGTAGTCGTAACATTTTAGTACAGTTATGTAGTAAAATTTTATATTTCTGGTTAGCAGGCAGTTTTTCATTGAACATAAAAATTTGTTATTGTTTTCATGAGGTCAATAGTCGCGCCTGATGTTGAAACGTTCGGAACGTTCGAGAATCAGCCAAAAGAGTCACACACATAGCCTGAACTGCAGTACTTCGGAATAAATTTTATTAAAATTTCATTGCAGGCAAATTCATTTAACTATGAATATATAATATTTTTAACTTTTATTAAATTGCAGTGACGTCCTCCGTTGACGGAGTATACATCGGTTTTCATTGTGTCGCCAGCTCTGAGGTTCTGAGTTAGAATCCTGGAAGGGTCAATGTTTCTACCACACACAATAAGACACCAAGTTGCATTTTATATACATTAGCACGAAGCTGTCACTAACGCTGAGTTCTTTTGACATATTGTGTTCCTTTGTTTCTCTAGTTAATTAATTAAACACTCTAATAGATTAAAAGAAGAGTCACTATAACGAGTGGTTGGGTAGTCGAAACTTTGAGTTCGATCCCCAGGTGGTAGGCACGTACCAATGGGTTTTCAATAACTTATGTACTCATTATATCGTTGGCATGTTTTTTGGTTGGCACATAAAGACGGCGACGGGCTCACCACCTGTTACGTTGTCCCGAAAATATCCTCGGTGGAAGGTGGGTCGAAGAGATTTAATTGTCTATACTAGACCTCTGTCCACCCCAGTATTGGGAATTGTGTGAAGATATTTATTCTCTAAAAGATTAATTAGGGCGAGGTATATTCCACAACGTTATTATTCATTACATTTCTATCGCTGAAAATAAAATGTTTAAAAAGCTTTAAATAGTTTTCTTTGTCTTAAACTTTAAGAATCAAATATTTTGAAATTTTATATTCTAAAGACAGTTAAGCTAATACTTGTTTAAAGCAACAAATTTAAAGTTGATTTTTCAAATAGATTACTTTTTGTTTGATTAATAATTAATTCATACAAATGATGTAGTTTTTAGTCATTTATTTTAATTTTTAATCTTAAAAATATCGTCACGCCGTTCCTTATACTAGGGTAGACAATAGAGACTTATTGGCTCCTTTCACCAAAGACATTTTTTGCCACGAGACATTTGGCCTACTACCTCGGGATTAAACAAGGGTCTCTCTACTCGAATACCGATTACATAACCACTCGGCTATTGTGAATTTTTAAACGAATAACTTTTCTAATATCATTAACTCCATAAAATAAACTATAGTTTTATATCTATAAAATAACTATCTAGAATTAATAGGTCTATGTACGTTTGGTTAATCATGTTATGAAAGAAGTGATTAACTTTGCTGAGAATTCAATGACGTTCACGGGATTAACACGTCAATGCTTTCGCCCAATATTAAATATACTTTCGCACGAGATTGAATCTTCATTCGCAGTTATGGATTAGAAAAAATCTATGACTTTAACATTATAGAAAAAATATGGTCCATTTTCTATCTTCCTTTCTTAGTTAATGGCGTTTAAAAACATTTGTTCGTCTTCACGCATTTACAGATACATCACACTATTGCAGGCATAGGTTTAAACAATTAAGTCTTTTTAACCCACAGTTCACCGGAGATTAATGTGGGACAACGTGACAGGTGGTGAGCCCGTCGCCGCCTTTCTGTCCAAGCTAATGATATAATTCGTACGTAACTCATTGGTACGTGCCTGCCACTTGGGGATCGAACTCGGGTCTCTCGACTCGAAATTCCGGCCACCCAACCACTCGGCTGTCGTGACTTATATCGTGACTGATAGATATATTAAAAAAATCTAATTTAATGAATATTGACATATACTTGATTGATTTTAAAATAAAAGTAATTAGAATTTAAATAAAATTCGACTTATATGGGAACAGTATAAGGAATGTTTTTAAACTGTAAAAATATCCTTTCCTGTAACTGTTACAACGCAAATTCGCGTGGTGCGTAGCTCGTATGAAATAATTCGATCCACCTTCCACCGACAACATTTTCGGTTCAAAGTGACAGGTGGTGAGCCCGTCACCGTCTTAATGTCCAAGCCAACGATATAATTCGTACGTAACTCATTGGTACGTGCCTGCCACTTGGGGATCGAACTCGGGTCTCTCGACTCGAAATTCCGACCACCCAACCACTCGGCTGTCGTGACTTATATCGTGACTGATAGATATATTAAAAAAATCTAATTTAATGAATATTGACATATACTTGATTGATTTTAAAATAAAAGTAATTAGAATTTAAATAAAATTCGACTTATATGGGAACAGTATAAGGAATGTTTTTAAACTGTAAAAATATCCTTTCCTGTAACTGTTACAACGCAAATTCGCGTGGTGCGTAGCTCGTATGAAATAATTCGATCCACCTTCCACCGACAACATTTTCGGTTCAAAGTGACAGGTGGTGAGCCTAATAATAGCTTAATGTGGGACAACGTGACAGGTGGTGAGCCT
>JAGSMR010000219.1:0-60000 GCA_029286605.1 Sericinus montela | reverse complement strand
ACAGATCTATGACGTTGTCCAAGAAATGTCATAGGTCGCTTAGCACTTAATTGTGTAGACCTCTATCTACTACAGTGTTGAGAATGGCGTGAAGTTAGTTTTGTACATAAATTGATGTAGTGATGTAGTCAATTAATTAAACAAATATAATTTGTAGTGCCATTTCTTCTTGATGCACATATGAAAGGATATTTAAGAGGGATCAGAGGATAGGAAAAATAAACCGCTAAAGAAATTAAAAAAGTCTTTATATCGGATTTTTTTAATAAAACTTTTATTAAATAGAGGATTTTTATATTATAGTATTATTATTAAGTAAAAAAGCAATACTGATTTATTTGAAGAATTCGTTGATTTTTAAATTTTTATTTTTTTTAGTTCTGATATAATTAAAAGTTATTAAGTTATATGTCTAAGAAGGTACTGGAGTAGTCATGATAGCCGAATGGTTGAGTGGTCGGAATTTCAAGTCAAGAGACCCGAGTTCGATCCCCAGGTGGCAGGCTCGTACCACTTTTTCAAAAACTTATGTACGAATTATATCTTTGCCTTGGACATGCGCACACACACGCGATGGGCTCACCACCTGTCACATTGTCCCGAAAATATTTTCGATGGAAGGTTGGTCAAAAGGACTTAATTGTTTAGACAAGACCTCTGTTTACCTCTGTATTGGGAATTGCGTCAAGATATTTATTATTTATTTTTATTTATGTAATTAAAAACAGTTGGCAACGTATAATTATTTATTGATCACCAGTGATCTAAAGCTTATAAACTAATAGAATGGATAACTTAAAATTAGAGGACTAAAGCAAATACGAATTTTAATATTGTCATAATTTAATTTCTGAAACTCTGTCTATGTATGAAAATTACATGAAATCACTTCAGTAGTTATGGACAATTATGAGAACAGATGTACAGGAATTTTTTATAATATTATTTAACACGTAACGCGTAAGTAAGACACGAGAATGAATTTGCGAGCAAATGTGTTGAACAAACGTGTTTGGTAATGTAATAATTCTTAGGTACTACCTGATCGTTAGTTAATAGTAACACAGTCTACGAAGTTAAGGGTTACAGGTTCGAATTCCGCTAAGCAAACATTTGTGCTAATAATATGAATTTTCGTACACCAATAATAGATGGCAAATGTATTTATATGTACGTTGCAAATGACGATAGTCGGGTGGTTGGTTGATCGGAATTCGATCCCCAGGTGGTAGGCTCGTATCAATAGGTTTTTTAAAATCTTTTTTGAAAAATTTGACAGTTTCGTAGAGTGGCGGTATATTTTTATTTCGCTACAAAATAAAAAAACGAAAAATTACTATTCATTTTTGTATTTATAATTTTAATCTACTCAATTTTGAATTTGAATAATCTGCGGGAGAACAAACATTTAGATACAACTGATACTGAGATAAAAAAAAGCTTAAGGTATAATAATAATTTATAATCTTTTTTGAGTCGAAAGGAATTAATTGTCTAAAACTCTGTCCTATGCCTGTATTAGAGTGTTTTTTATATAGAAAAGGGAGGCAAAGGAGCAGGTGGCTCACGTGATGGTAAGTGATTACCACCGCCCATGAACACCCGCAATACCAGAGGCATAGCAGATGCGTTGCCTCCCTTAGAGTGCCCCTCCCCCAGAATTGGGGGAGGGGGATGTGTGGTCCACCGGTTACCTGCACTCACCAGACGAAACGCAGAAATTTGTTAGACTTCTACTTCACGCCGGAGTTCTGCCCATTCATGCAACAACAATAGCTGATACGTGGCTCTACCACTGTAATGGCATGAAGCTATTTTTCTTAGTTTTTTTTTTTATTATTGAGTAGGGAGGCAAACGAGCAGGTGGCTCACGTGATCGTAAGTGATTACTGCCGCCCATGAACACCCGCAATACCAGAGGCATAGCAGATGCGTTGGCGGCCTTTGAGAAATGTATAGGCTCTTTTCTTGAAGGTTCTCTTCCTTAGTCGTATCGGTCCGGAAAAACCGCTGACAGCAACACATTCTACAAGGTGCAAGTGCTTGACAGAAAATTCCGCGAAACATGCACTGTAGTGAAATGCCAAACAAAGTTTCGCTAGTGTTTGCTAGTGCACTCCATTTGAGTTAAGTATTGCCTGCATTTGGAGACATCGCTTATTGTTTATTTATTTATATTTAATTAGATAGATATTTATTTTATTATATATTGTACACACTGGAGGAGAAAATATACTTGAGCTGAATGTGTTTGATTCAATATTCAGCTCAAGGCAATGCGTACGTCTGTTAAAGTCCATTGCAAGTTACACCCATCGCAAGGGTAGTGGAGAGTAATTAGATTATGCTATCCGATATCAGTCTGCTTAAATTTAGGCTGGTACTTTGGACTTAATTATTTAGACGCAATCTTGCGTCACTCTTGCGTCACCCACGGAAGGAAAGGGAGAGGTTGGTTTTCACACCGGTACCAGACGCCTCGAGTTTAAAAAATGCTGCAATGGAATTTTTTATACTTCACGCGTATTCCTAATACTGGGTAGACAACAGATTAGAAAATTCACTTCAACCCTTGTTTCAGCGAAGCCTACTTGAGATAACGCGACTGGTGGTGAGTCTTTGACGTCTGTTCCAGCTTACAAAAACAAACTTAAAAAACAACTTGTCTCAAAGCGGGATTCAAACTCTATAGCTTAGGAAGGATCGCTAAAAACTAAGCTATCGGGTGGACTGCACTATTATATACAAAGAGTATAATTTAAACTCGAAGAAAATCTTGCTGCCTTTTGTCTGAGAAAAGCAGCAGAATAATATTTTACGCTACTTCTATTCCAGTTATAAATAAAAATAGAGAATGCGTGACAATCATCCCTATACTTTCTAAATGACTTTTCAGTTGCGTCTAAATTTATACATATAAATTTGTGCTTTAATGCACAATGTACTTGCAATGAAAGCTTGCACTTGAGTTACTATTGAAGTGTTTTTTTCATGACAATAGTGAACATTATGTTTAGAAAAGTAAAAACTTTGAATGAAAAAGGTTTTATGGTCTATTTTTATATTATATTTAGGATTTTTAATGTACTTAGTCCTCAACACATTTAGTGTACAGGATTACAAAACGATCAGAGAATATTCACTACAGGACCTCTTATAAGGAGAAAGGAAGATCCTTATAGGAGGTGGTCCTATGAGATGGTAGTAGTAAAACATTTGCTTATGAGAATTACAGAGGTACTTGAAACGTTCTTTTAGGTAAAGGGGAGTTGTTGGATTTAATAGAATAGAATACAAAAGTAAAAGTAGATGAAACCATGATGTAAAGCTAATTTGGTTTATTAATTTAAAATAATTTTATCTTCACGCAATTCTTAATACAGGGGTAGACAAAGGCCTAGTCTAGACAATAAAGTCCCTTTGACCCACTTTCCTGGTGGTGAGAATGTGAACGTGAGGCTAGGCGGCCTCTTCATAAAATGTGCGGCGTTACCTTGGCCGACCAAATACGTAACGAACGAACGAAGAGATTCGCAATATCGCAGGTTTGAAAGATGACCTTATCACTAAAATTGATAAGGACGTACTTCGATTGACGTGCACTTTGAGTGAATGTGTGAACACCGAATGGTGAAGAAAATATACAGCGCGAAAACTGATATTAAAAGGCGTCGAGGTAGGCAGAGACTAACTTTCGAAGACCATGTGAGCAAACTGCTCGAAGAGGGGATTGTCAGGAGTATTCGGATACCAACACGTGCAGGTATGGAGAAAATGATGAATCTGAAAGAAGCGAAAGAGTTATGTAAGGATCGTGACGCTTGGCGATCTGTTGTCTGTCTGGCTACCCGTCAAGGACTGTGCGTGAAGATAAAATAAAAAAGGCTATGTGAGTTGCGCCAGTATAACATATAACCGCAGTCGTAATAAATTTAACTCGCTGCCCCCCGCAACTTTTTCCGTAGTTTTACTTCTTTCTCTTTACTTCTTTTTCTAATTAGTATGCGCTACACCTTATCACCATCGGCTATCTGGTAGAATAGCCGATAATGATATCCAGTAAAATGGATCTAGTCGTTTCGATAATTAGCCGAAACAAGTAATAAAATTTTAAGATGTTTTTTTGTTGTTACTATTACATATTAATTAAAAAAAAATAGTCTGTTATTTAAAAAATTACAAACTGATACTTTCTATTTTTTATTTCATTATACGAGTATAGTGGCGAAAAATAGTTGATGACTTAGAAAACGTATATGAAAATAACTAGCACAGGATCTGAAGGATCCTGAATGGGCTTTATGTCCGATCACATTATTACATATTAATTTAAAATAATTTTATCTTCTTAATACAGGGGTAGACAGAGGCCTAGTCTAGACAATAAAGACCCTTTGACCCACTTTCCACCGAAGATGTTTTCGCGACAACGTGACATGTGTTGAGAATGTGAATGTGAGGTTAGGCGTTCTCTTCATAAAATGTGCGGCGTTACCTTGGCCGACCATAGACGTAACGAACAAACGAAGAGATTCGCAATATTGCAGGTTTGAAAGATGAACTTATCACTGAAATTGATAAGGGCGTACTTCGATTGACGTGCACTTTGAGCGAATGTGTGAACACCGAATGGTGAAGAAAAAATACAGCGCGAAAGTTGATATTAAAAGGCGTCGAGGTATACAGAGACAAACTTTCGAAGACCATGCGAGCAAACTGCTCGAAGAGGGGATTGTCAAGAGTATTCGGATACCAACACGTGCATGTATGGTGAATCTGAAAGAAGCGAAAGAGGTATTTAAGGATCGTGACGCTTGGCGATCTGTTCTGTCTGGCGACCCGTCAAGGACTGTGCGTAAAGGTAATAAAAAGAAGGCTAAGTGAGTTGTGCCAGTATAACATATAACCGCAGTCGTAATAAAATTAACTATCTGCCCCCCGCAACTTTTTCCATAGTTTTACTTCTATCTCTTTACTTCTTTTTCTAATTAGTATGCGCTAAACCTTATAACCATCGGCTATCTGGTAGAATAGCCGATGATGATATCTAGTCATATTGATCTAGTCGTTTCGATAATTAGCCGGAACAAGGAATACAACTTTAAGTTGTTTTTTTGTAGTTACTATTACATATTAATTAAAAAAATAATCTGTTATTTAAAAAATTACAAACCGACACTTTCTAATTTTATTTTATTATACGAGTATAGTGGCGAAAAATAGTTAACGACATCGAATACGTATATGAAAATCATTAGCGCAGGATCTGAAGGATCCTGGAATAGGCTTTATGTCCGATCACATTATTACATATTAATTAAAAAAATAATCTGTTATTTAAAAATTTACAAACTGACACTTTCTAATTTTATTTTATTATACGAGTATAGTGGCGAAAAATAGTTGACGATATCGAATACGTATATGAAAATCAAAAGAACAGCACAGCATCTGAAGGATCCTGGAATGGGCTTTATGTCCGATCACTTTTCACACCCCCGATGCAAAAGGTTATAGGGTCGTCAAGTGTATGTGTTAATCTCTGTAACTGTAGACAAATAAGGGTGTTTCAAAATTTTATGTATCCGATTGAATTAAAATTTTTACTTACTTGAAGCTTACTTATGATGTCTATTGTTGGCTTGGACACTGAGATGGTGTTAGGCTTATCACCTGTCACGTGGACCCAAATAAGCTGCAGTGAAATGAGGGTCTAGAGGACTAACTTGTCTATAATACTGACAATCACAGTAGTCGGAAATGCGTGAAGATAAAAATTAACCATTTTGAATGCAAGTGACTCGGAGGTAAAATCATTGACATTGAACAGTGGAGGTCAAAGTTCAAATCCCACCTGAGTAATAATTTTATTAGAAGCATAACTTTACAGATTAAAACACGAATTTTTTCAATATTTAAAGTTATGAATCAAAAATGTCACATTATAATAATTTATTGTAACCAATATTTCACGTTATAAATTAAAACATTTTCAAAACCAGACTTGTTAAACAAGCGTTAAAACACTGTTGCGGTGAGATGTTTATTTACAGCAGCAATAAATTAAGCAACAGGCCGACTCTCGAATTTTGTGTCATGTTATTGAAAACAAGTAAATTAACCGCACTAGCTCTACAGCATCCGTTTCAAACTCACATTTAATTTAAGTAATATTAAATGTAATAATAGTAAACTTATTTATTATTTATTTATCTTCACTCTCAGTCCTTGACGGGGAAGCTAGAGAGGAAGGATCGTCAAGTGTCACGATTCTTTCACACCTCTTTCGCTTCTTTCAGTTTCAAAACAAGGCAAACTTGCAAAACAAGGCATTCTCAAGCGTGTACATGCTTGAGAATGCCTTGTTTTGAGGCGAAAGACGAGTCGCGTTGTCGTTGGTGGTATATGTTACCTGGTTTGAGTGTAGTTGGGGTGGTGCATACAGTAGAATTTGTGCACGCATCTGTGGGAAGGAGGTCGTCATCTTCTCTTCGGTCCAGGTAACATGTACCTTTTTATATATATGTTCTTGGATCGTTTTGTAATCCTGTATATAATAATTAAATGTGTTCAGGACAAAGAACATAAAAATAAAATTAAAAAAGAGACCATAAAACCTTTTTCATTCAAAGTTTTTACATTTCTAAACATAATGTTCACTATTGTTATGAAAAAAAAAAAAAACTTCACTAGTAACTCAAGTGCAAGCTTTCATTGCAAGTACATTGTGCATTAAAGCACAAATGTATATGTATAAACTTAGATGCAACTGAAAATTCATTAAGAAAGTATAATGATGATTGTCACTAGCGCTTCGGAAACGAAATATTGTAATGGATTATGCATTATCGTAATTCCATTTCATAAGCATACTTGCCGACCCGCGCGACTACGTCTGCCCCATATTTATAAAAATTAAAATCGTATTGTGTATAAACCGTGTCGGTAGTTACCCTGCCTTCAAACCTAAGGGTTGTCGGTTCGAATCCCACTTGGGGTCGAAGTCGATTGGGTTTATCTAAATATATACGTATATAAATATTTTACCATTAGATTGGACATTAGGACTGCAATAGGCCTGATAGGCACCACTGTCACGTTGTTGCAGCAAGTTTTAGTGAAAAGTGAGTCAAAAAAGACTTCATTATCTAGACCTCTGCATACTCCACTATGGGAAATTGAGTGAATATATAAAAAAATAACTGAAAAACTAAATTATGACAACTATTTATTTTATACGTTATCCGCGTTGAATGCGTTCTTTTGAATCATAGTATCTTACCGTAGCTTCTAAGATAGATCTCATGTTATTTATCATGAGTTTCAAAACTATGGGTTAGTAGTTAGGTCTAATCAGTCCTAAGGAATAATTAAAATTTTACCCTGAAACGAGTAGACTTCACATAGCTGATTTTTGTTAATTTTATTCTTGTATTCATTTATACCGATGTAAATGAATGAATGAATAAAATGTAAGTATACATTTCCATTACTCATAGAGGTCTAGATAATTAAGTTCTTTCGACCTACCTTTCACCGAAGAGATAAATTGGGACAGCGCGACAAGTCGTGAGTCTGTAGCCGTATTTATATCCAAGCTAACGATATAAATCGTACACAAGTCTTTTTTAAAAACCATATGGTACGAGCCCACAACCAGGAGATCTAACTGGGGTCTCTTAACTCGGATTCTGTTCACCCAACCACTCGGCTATCGTGACTATATCATCGATACAAGCAACCTAAAAAGATGCACAATAGGTGGCCTCATCGCTAATAAGCGATTTTTACAGGCATCCTGGATAAAAAAAAATCGCATGTTAGGGTGTACACTTGGTAAAACGTAATAAAGAAAAGAAAAAAGTAAAGAAATGCCTAAAGAATAAAGCGCACGTTGTCCCGAAAATATCTTCGGTGGAAGGTTGGTCAAAGGGACTTAATTGTCTAGACACGACCCCTGTATAGGGAATTGCGTGAAAATATTTATTTATTTTAATGTAATGTGAAAAAAATTTTAGACTCAAGCTGCTTCTTATGTTTTGGGCTAAAGCTTAAAATGTACAGTTATCATCTCAGCTCAGAGAGCGGCCTTGATGTGAGTTACATAGATACTCAAACCGCTTTTTAAAATACGGAGGAGTAGTTAGATTAATTAAATAAGAATGTAAGAGTGATAGAAAGGGAATATTCCTGCGAAGGCGAATAGAGAGCGAGTTTTAGAAATTCAGACATATGATCAAATTTTCGAACTCAGAATATGAACCATTCAATTAATACTTGCGAAGAGGTTTAAAAGATCTCAAATTTATAATATAACTCATTCATTAAAATAATGGTGAACTACTTCGAAAAAAACGCACCACATACATTGTACTGCTCCCAAGGTGAGTTAGTCTTCAACTAAAGGGGATCGGGATAACATACATACATTTTTCTGATCCCAAAGCAAACAGCTCAAGGATTTTTGTTATGGAATCCGAAGATATGGCGACACTTTGTAAGCCGGTGTATTCGCCACTCTTCCACGGAGCTTGTCGGATATGGAATCACAAAACAACATATCAAAAGAATCACAAAAACCCAGAGTCAGATCCTACATTGACTTGTCCGGGAAATGAACCCGGGATCTCAGAGCTGGTGAACCATGAAAATATTTGTTTACACCAATCGAACACGTAGGTCATTCAAAAAATAACACTCACTAATATCCTAATTAATATTGTCCTTAGCTTATACAAATACCTCGCACCATATATATTGCATGCGGAATAGTGCGAGGTAATTATTCAATAACAACTTTACAAAGAATTTCCGCAAAGTATGGCCTTAGTCAATTAACTATCTTTCAGTTTATCATACTTTTTTCTTTTCTTTTTACATGCACGTCTTCATACATGCACGTCTAGATATCCGAGTACTCTTGACCCTCCCCTCTTTGAGAGATTTGCTCACATGGTCACCTTGGGAGCAGTACAATGTATGTGGTGCGTTTTTTTCTAAGTAGTTCACCATTATTTTAATGAACGAGTTATATTATAAACTTGAGATCTTTTAAACCTCTTCGCAAGTATTAATTGAATGGTTCATATTCTGAGTTCGAAAATTTAATCATATATCTGAATTTCGAAAACTTGCTCTCTATTCGCCTTCGCAGGAATATTCCCTTTCTATCACTCTTACATTCTTATTTATTTAATCTAACTACTCCTCCGTATTTTAAAAAGCGGGTTGAGTATCTATGTAACTCACATCAAGGCCGCTCTCTGAGCTGAGATGATAACCGTACATTTTAAGCTTTAGCCCAAAACATAAGAAGCAGCTTGAGTCTAAAATTTTTTTCACATTACATTAAAATAAATAAATATTTTCACGCAATTCCCTATACAGGGGTCGTGTCTAGACAATTAAGTCCCTTTGACCAACCTTCCACCGAAGATATTTTCGGGACAACGTGACAGGTGGTGAGCCCGTCCCTGTCTTTATGTCCAAGCAGAGCAGGTGGCTCACGTGATGGTAAGTGATTACCGCCGCCCATGAACACCCGCAATACCAGAGGCATAGCAGATGCGTTGCCTCCCTTAGATTGCCCCTCCCCCCAGAATTGGGGGAGGGGGGTGTGTGGGCCTCCGGGTGTGGAGTGATTCATTACATTTAGAAGATTATTTGAAAGCGCTTTATTCCTTTGGCATTTCTTTACTTACTTCTTTTCTTAATTGTGTTTTACAAAGTGTACACCCTAACATGCAATTTTTCTTTATCTAGGATGCCTGGAAAAATCACTTAGAGATAAGGACGCCTATTGTGCATCTTTTTTGGTTGCTTGTATCGATGATATAGTCACGACAGCCGAGTGGTTGGGTGATCGGAATTCGACTCAAGAGACCCCAGTTTGATCTCCTGGTTGTAGTCTCGTACCAATTGGTTTTTTTAAAAAAACTTGTGTACGATTTATATCGTTACCTTGGATATAAATACGGCTACAGACTCACGACTTGTCGCGCTGTCCCAATTTATCTCTTCGGTGAAAGGTAGGTCGAAAGAACTTAATTATCTAGACCTCTATGAGTAATGGAAATGTATACTTACATTTTATTCATTCATTCATTTACATCGGTATAAATGAATACAAGAATAAAATTAACAAAAATCAGCTATGTGAAGTCTACTCGTTTCAGGGTAAAATTTTAATTATTCCTTAGGACTGATTAGACCTACCTACTAACCCATAGTTTTGAAACTCATGATAAATAACATGAGATCTATCTTAGAAGCTACGGTAAGATACTATGATTCAAAAGAACGTATTCAACGCGAATAACATATAAAATAAATCGTTGTCATAATTTAGTTTTTCAGTTATTTTTTATATCTTCACGCAATTTACCATACTGGAGTATGTAGAGGTCTAGATAATGAAGTCCTTTTCGACTCACTTTTCACTAAAACTTGCTGCAACAACGTGGCAGTGGTGCCTATCAGGCCTATTGCAGTCCTAATGTCCAATCTAATGGTAAAATATTTATATACGTATATATTTAGATAAACCCAATCGACTTCGACCCCAAGTGGGATTCGAACCGACAACCCTTAGGTTTGAAGGCAGGGTAACTACCGACACGGTTTATACACAATACGATTTTAATTTTTATAAATATGGGGCAGACGTAGTCGCGCGGGTCGGCAAGTATGCTTATGAAATGGAATTACGATAATGCATAATCCATTACAATATTTCGTTTCCGAAGCGCTAGTGACAATCATCATTATACTTTCTTAATGAATTTTCAGTTGCATCTAAGTTTATACATATACATTTGTGCTTTAATGCACAATGTACTTGCAATGAAAGCTTGCACTTGAGTTACTAGTGAAGTTTTTTTTTTTTTTCATAACAATAGTGAACATTATGTTTAGAAATGTAAAAACTTTGAATGAAAAAGGTTTTATGGTCTCTTTTTTAATTTTATTTTTATGTTCTTTGTCCTGAACACATTTAATTATTATATACAGGATTACAAAACGATCCAAGAACATTCACTACATGACCTCATATTAGGAGAATAGGAGATCCTTACAGAAGGAGTTCCTATGAGATGGTAGTAGTAGAGCATTCGCTTTAATCCCCACGCTCGGCAAGCTGATTGACGATCGCAGTACCACACAACGTGAACCTTAGTTTAAATTTACCTTACTTTAAATTTACGCCGTCGCCACATGGCTTTCTTTGTCAAAATCTAAAAAGCAATTTAGCTTTAATGAAATAAAAATGAAAATGTAAATACACTTTATTGTACACCTACAAAAATATTATGAGACAGTAAAAAATGTACAATGGGTGGCCTTATCGCTGAAAAGCGATTTCTTTCTTTTTGGGGTGACCCATAAAAAAAATTAGAACAAGTAGAAGGTTAGGGTGTACACTAACACATGCAACAAGAAAATATAAAACCAATAAAATTACAATTAAAAAAGTTCACATTATGTATAACTTGTAATACATACAAATTATAATAATTATAGATACAAACATTTATCCACATATACACATGTACATATACATACGTAATTTAAAAAATATATATATATTTCATATATACATCACACACATATATATACATACGTCGGGATGAGAATCACAGAGGTACTTGAAACGTCCTTTTAGGTAAAAGGGAGTTGATGGAGTTAATAGAACAGAATACAAAAATGAAAGTAGATGAAACCAAGAATAAATAAATAAAATAAATATCTTCACGCAATTCCAAATACAGGGGTAGACAGAGGTCAAGTCTAGACAATTAAGTCCCTTTGACCCACCTTCCACCGAAGATATTTTCGGGACAACGTGACAGATGGTGAGCCCGTCGCCGCCTTTATGTCCAAGCCAACGATGAAATTCGTACATAAGTTTTTGAAAAACTCATTGGTTCTGCCACCTGGGGATCGAACTCGGGTCTCTCGACTCGAAATTCCGACCACCCAACAACTCGGCTATCGTGACTTTTTTTTGAAACCAAGAAGTAAAGCTAATTTAGTTTATTAATTTTAAATAATTTTATCTTCATGCAATTCTTAATACAGGGGTAGACAGATGTCTAGTCTAGACAATTAAGTCACTTTCACCCACCTTCCACCGAAGATATTTTCGGGACATCGTGACAGGTGGTGAGCATGTGAACGTGAGGTTAGGCGGTCTCTTCATAAAATGTGCGGCGTTACCTTGGCCGACCAAAGACGTAACGAAGAGTTTCGCAATATCGCAGGTTTGAAAGATGACCTTATCACTAAAATTGATAGTGGCGTGCTTCGATTGACGTGCACTTTGAGCGAATGTGAGAACACCGAATGGTAAAGAAAAAATGCAGCGCGAAAGTTGATATTAAAAGGCGTCTAGGTAGGCCGAGACTAACTTTCGAAGACCATGTGAGCAAACAGGTCAGAGATCGAACAGAGGTCGAAGGTTCAAATCCCACATGTGTTATCATTTTATTAAAAGCATTACTTTTCAGATTAAAACACGGAATTTTTCAATATTTAAAGTTATAAATCAAAATTGTCACATTATAATAATTTATTGTAACCAATATTCCAAATAAATTGAAACATTTTCAAAACCAGACTTGTTCAACAAGCGTTAAAACACTATTGCGGTGAGATGTTTATTTACAGCAGCAATAAATTAAGTAACAGGCCGACTCTCGAATTTTGTGTCGTGTTATTTAAAACAAGTAAATTAACCACACTAGCTCTACAGCATCCGTTTAAAGAAGAAAGAAAGAAGAAGAAAGAAAGAAAGAAAAGTGTATTCTCCAAAATGACGCCATCACAGATAACATAAAAAAACACATAATTTACAATTAATATTGGCTATACATTACAAATTACAATATACTAAGTACATATTACAAACTATACAATACCTATACTCGTATGTGTCAAGGCGTCATCTGGGAACATGAGCACAATCAGCATAATGCCATGAAATTTTTTTCCTTTTCGCTGATTTTCAGTGTATCCAACCAGTGACTTACCGAAATCAGTGCTATATGTATACTCATTTTATTATCTTTTAAACCAAATTATGATGAAAGAATTATGCACAACAAGGGGAAAGAGACAGTAACTATCTTAAGTGAGAAGGAGAGAGTAGCGTTCAAGGTCGAATGCCACTTCGACACAGCATGTCCCGTTTATGTTGCTTTCAGATGCTCTTTTCAAACTCACATTAAATTTAAGTAATATTAAATGTATTAATAGTAAAGTTATTCATTTTATCTTTACTCTCGGCCCTTGACGGGGAAGCTAGAGAGGAGGGATCGCCAAGTGTCACGATTCTTTCACACCTCTTTCGCTTCTTTCAATTTTTAAAACAAGGCAAACTTGCAAAAAAAGGCATTCTCAAACGTGTGCATGCTTGAGAATGCCTTGTTTTGAGGCGAAACACGAGTCGCATTTTCGTTGGTGGTATATGTTACCTGGTATAAGTGCAGTGGTGTTGGTGCATACAGTAGAATTATTGCACGCATCTGTGGCAGGGAGGGTGGTGCTCTTCTTATCTTCGGACCAGGTAAAATATACCCTTTATATTTGCATGCAGAATGGTGCGAGGTAATTATTCAATAACATCTTTACAATGAATTTCCGCAAAGTAACGGCCGAGTCAATTAACTATCTTTGAGCTACATCATTTTCTTCATACATGCACATCTAGTTATCCGAGTACTCTTGACCTTCCCCTCTTCGAGAAATTTGCTCACAAGGTCACCTTTTAATATTAACTTTTTCGCTATATATTTTATTAAGTCTAAGTCTCATTAGTAAATTTAATACAAAAATTAAAGTAAATAATTTTTAACACCAATTATATTGTCCCAGACATACTTCGGTGAAAGGTGGGTCGAAAGTATTTAATTGTCTAGATTTCTTTTTACACCAATATTTAAGTGTACCTTGCAAAGCCGTCTTATTTCTGTTAAAGAATCTTTTAAAGCTTTTAAGCACTTAGAAATAAATTTATGGTCCGTAAATTTCCTAAAGAGTTAAACTTTAAGCTCATTAAGCGATCAGCTTTTAATTGAAGTCAAAGTATCTGTAGAGGAACCATAATTATTTGTAGAAGCTAAGGACAATATTAATTAGGATAGTAGTGAGTGTTATTTTTTGAATGACCTACGTGTTTGATAACAAATATTTTAAACAAATATTTTCATGGTTCACCAGCTCTGAGATCCCGGGTTCATTTCCCGGACAAGTCAATGTAGGATCTGACTCTGGGTTTTTGTGATTCTTTTGATATGTTGTTTTGTGATTCCATATCCGACAAGCTCCGTGGACGAGTGGCGAATACACCGGCTTACAAAGTGTCGCCATTTCTTCGGATTCCATAACAAAAATGCTTGAGCTGCTTGCTTTGGGATCAGAAAAATGTATTTATGTTATCTCAATCCCCTTTAGTTGTTGACTAACTGACCTTGGGAACAGTACAATGTATGTGGTGCTTTTTTTCGAAGTAGTTTACCATTGTTTTAATGAACGAGTTATATTATAAACTTATAAAAAAAAATAAAAAAAAAATATTATAAACTTGAGATCTTTTAAACTTCTTCGCAAATATTTTTCATATTTGGTTCATATTCTGAGTTCGAAAATTTGATCATATGTCTGAATTTCGAATAAAACTCGCTCTCTATTCGCCTTCGCAGGAATACTCCCTTTCTATCACTCTTACATTCTTATTTATTTAATCTAACTACTCCTCCGTATTTTAAAGAGCGGTTTGAGTATCTATGTAACTCACATCAAGGCCGCTCTCTGAGCTGAGATGATAGCCGTACATTCTAAGCTTTAGCCCAAAACATACTTTTCTACTCTAACTACATTTCTGTGGAAGCAGCTTGAGTCTAAAATTTTAAAGTCCACTGCTGGACATAGATCCTTGTCAGAAGGCTATGCCCGGCATAAATCTTTAACTGGTCTCTATGAATGTATTACCTCTCTATTCAAAAGTATTTCTTTTGTCGAACATCAAATCACAACAATGTTAAAAAAAGTTTTGCATTTCAATAAATCTTGACAAATTTTACACTTCAAATTAAAATGTATACATTTATTTATGGTAAAAATTTCGAAGATTTACCTTTAAATCTTTAAAGTTCTGAAGGTGCTCTAGAAGCTCAAACAAGTTTTAAATTAACATTGACGGTGCGTAATAAATATGCGGCGTTTATTGTAAATAATTTTACATTAATTATATTTCATGATGTATTTTATTTTCACAATAGCCAAGATGTTTGATGATAGGAATTCGAGTCACGAGACCCGCGTTCGATCCCCAGGTTGTAGTCTCGTACGAATAGCATTTTTTTAAACTTATGTACGATTCATATCGTTGGCTTGGCCATAAAGACAGTAACCGGATTACAACCTGTAACGTTGTCCCAAAACCCTTCGGTGAAAGATGGGTTGAAAGAAATCTCTCTCAATGGTAGTAAGGTAAAAAATGTGAAAGTCCATTCTGTTTCGAAAAATAATATTTAAATATTTAATAAAATGGGAACTTTCTATGTAAGTTAGACATTTTTATATATATCGTCACGTCGTGCCCCAATACTGTAGTAGACAGAGGTCTAGAAAATTCAGTCCTATTGACCCACCTTTCACCGAAGACATTTTTTTGGAATAGAGATATTATAAACACAAATAAAATAAAATTGTATAAGTTACCTGGTCCGAAGAGATGCATGTACTAAAACTACAGAATGCACCACCATTACACAGGTACTGCACTCGGCACCAGGTAACAAACACCGCAACCTGTATCGTTGTCCCAAAACCCTTCGGCGAAAGGTGGGTCGAAGGGGCTTAATTGTCTAGAATTGACCTCTGTCTACCTCTGCATTGGGAATTGCGTGAAGATATTTATATCTACGGAAGGTAGCTTCCGTGATTCATAGTAGACTTCCGAGCTAATTCCGAGTTAAGCAAAATGTTAGTATAGGGCGCAAACTATTATCGCCCAGGAAATATCTGTGTCACCCGATCGACCGGTGTCCGCTCAATCTTACTTATACACTATTTCACTACCCAATACCCTCGTATTTTCTCCAGTATGCTTACAGGATTTTATGTCTTTAAAGTTTATGGTTTTATGATTATAAATAGGAAACAGGATATTATATTTTCTATTTTCTTTTGAATTCGACTAAATGTAATAAATGAAAATTTAATAAATTTTATTGATTTTTAAAGCATTTAGGTTATGTTAAAGTTTTTGTTATTAAGTCAAAGAGTAATTTAAAAATCAACTGACAAAGCTCTTATCTCCTCTGCTCTTAAAAGGTTTCTCTTTATAATGATACATTTATTTATGGTAAAAATTTCGAAGATTTACCTTTAAATCTTTAATGTTCTGAAGGTGCTCTAGAAGCTCAAACAAGTTTTAAATTAACATTGACGGTGCGTAATAAATGTGCGGCGTTTATTGTAAATAATTTTACATTAATTATATTTCATCATGTATTTTGTGTTCACAATAGCCAAGAGGTTTGATGATAGGAATTCGAGTCACGAAACCCGCGTTCGATCCCCAGGTGGTAGTCTCGTACGAATAGCATTTTTTTAAACTTATGTACGATTCATATCGTTGGCTTGGCCATAAAGACAGTAACAGGCTTACAACCTGTATCGTTGTCCCAAAACCCTTCGGCGAAAGGTGGGTCGAAAGAAATCTCTCTCAATGGTAGTAAGGTAAAAAATGTGAAAGTCCATTCTGTTTCGAAAAATAATATTTAAATATTTAATAAAATGGGAACTTTCTATGTAAGTTAGACATTTTTATATATATCGTCACGTCGTGCCCCAATACTGTAGTAGACAGAGGTCTAGAAAATTCAGTCCTATTGACCCACCTTTCACCGTAGACATTTTTTTGGAATAGAGATATTATAAACAAAAATAAAATAAAATTGTATAAGTTACCTGGTCCGAAGAGAAGAAGAGATGCATGGACTAAAACTACAGAATGCACCACCATTACACAGGTACTGCACTCGGCACCAGGTAACAAACACCGCCACGTGTTTCGCCCCAAAACTAGGCATTACTAAGACTGTAGTCAGAGACCGCAGAGATCTCTGTATACCATATCTATGCTTATAAATTTCCGCAAATTGACGACTAGGTTTATCAATTATTTTTAATTCTTCTAGGTATAATTTTAATTAAAGAAAAATGTTCACAAATTTATAGAATGAAATAAAAACTGAACAGTAAGAAGAATATCAAGAATTGAAATGCAAACTTTATTTAACATTCAAATTTGTCAAGTATTAATTACAAATTTTAATTTGAATTTTACACTTCAAATTAAAATGTATACATTTATTTATGGTAAAAATTTCGAAGATTTACCTTTAAATCTTTAATGTTCTGAAGGTGCTCTAGAAGCTCAAACAAGTTTTAAATTAACATTGACGGTGCGTAATAAATGTGCGGCGTTTATTGTAAATAATTTTACATTAATTATATTTCATCATGTATTTTATGTTCACAATAGCCAAGAGGTTTGATGATAGGAATTCGAGTCACGAAACCCGCGTTCGATCCCCAGGTGGTAGTCTCGTACGAATAGCATTTTTTTAAACTTATGTACGATTCATATCGTTGGCTTGGCCATAAAGACAGTAACAGGCTTACAACCTGTATCGTTGTCCCAAAACCCTTCGGCGAAAGGTGGGTCGAAAGAAATCTCTCTCAATGGTAGTAAGGTAAAAAATGTGAACGTCCATTTGTGTTTCGAAAAATAATATTTAAATATTTAATAAATGGGAACTTTCTATGTAAGTTAGAAATTTTATATATATCGTCACGTCGTGCCCCAATAGTAGACAGACAGACAGCTCCTGTAGTAGACAGAGGTCTAGAAAAATCAGTCCTGTTGACCCACCTTTCACCGAAGACATTTTTTTGGAATAGAGATATTATAAACAAAAATAAAATAAAATTGTATAAGTTACCTGGTCCGAAGAGAAGAAGAGATGCATGTACTAAAACTACAGAATGCACCACCATTACACAGGTACTGCACTCGGCACCAGGTAACAAACACCGCCACGTGTTTCGCCCCAAAACTAGGCATTACTAAGACTGTAGTCAGAGACCGCAGAGATCTCTGTATACCATATCTATGCTTATGAATTTCCGCAAATTGACGACTAGGTTTATTAATTATTTTAACTATTTTATGGTATAGATAATATGTGATTTATCCAAAATGCAACGCCAACGAAAACAAGGTTCACTCTTAGGGTGCGTTCAAATCAGGCGAATGTCGCCGCCCATGCGCAGCTCGTACTTTCCACTCACCCGCTCAATTCGGTTCTTTTTGCCGAAAGCTGGTTATGTATAATCATAAAGTGCACAGATGAAAATTGTTTGATAACTTACAACTAAGATATACATTTTGGAAAAATTAATTGATAATAAATTTGTAACATGATACCATTGTAAAATTGGAGCCAATCAAATACCATTATTTGGAATCGAAGTGTTTTACTCAACTGTGATATCTGCATAGGAATATCTGTGTCACCCGATCGACCGGTGTCCGCTCAATCTTACTTATACACTATTTCACTACCCAATACCCTCGTATTTTCTCCAGTATGCTTACAGGATTTTATGTCTTTAAAGTTTATGGTTTTATGATTATAAATAGGAAACAGGATATTATATTTTCTATTTTCTTTTGAATTCGACTAAATGTAATAAATGAAAATTTAATAAATTTTATTGATTTTTAAAGCATTTAGGTTATGTTAAAGTTTTTGTTATTAAGTCAAAGAGTAATTTAAAAATCAACTGACAAAGCTCTTATCTCCTCTGCTCTTAAAAGGTTTCTCTTTATAATGATACATTTATTTTTTAAATTGTTAATATTTTTTCCCACAGAAATCAGTAAAATATAAAAATTAATCGCTTTCAAAAAGAACAAAGACAAGTAACTTCGTTATCCAATCTCGATACTTATTAATTTAAATGAATTATTCTAATTCGCACAACTTACTGATTTACTTGATATCAGCGCCAGGTGTTGACCAAGTACTATTGTTTTGTATTTTTATTTAAATTGTAATAATTTTTATAAAGGTTTCCTTTAACAAATCCTTTGAACCTGGCAATGGGCAATCTCTGCATTTTTTTCTTTTTTATTTGACAAATGGGAAGACTGTTAACCTCCATCGAGCATGAGTATATAGATGAGGACCATTTTGAAGCGAGCTTACTCATAAGAAGCCTTCAGATGTGTATATGTAATATATGTGTACCTATATATGCAGAGAGAGAAAACACAAAAAAATACAGTGGCAACAGATCAGGGTATGGTCAATGGTACGAATCCTGCCCGTGTCACTAGAAATTTTAAACCTCTTCTCTCTTTAATTTAATAAGAAAAGGTTCAGGATGGTTTATATGCTTTAATGTCAATAAAAATTGCGTCATTATTAATTGATACCGCCGGCCCTCGATATTACATATGAATATTTGCGGTGCATCACTTTAATCTGAATAATCGTTAATCATATCGATAATGTGTCACTGAGGACTGGGTAGCCTGGGCTTGATAATTACGCTATGCTTATTTGGATAAATCATTCGGAAAAATTAATTGATAATAAATTTGTAACATGATACCATTGTAAAATTGGAGCCAATCAAATACCATTATTTGGAATCGAAGTGTTTTACTCAACTGTGATATCTGCATAGGAATATCTGGTGTATTATAACACATATGCCTACATTATTAAATTCATTTATTTTTCTAATATGACTTACCGTGATTGGTAAAAGTTACATAGACAGATAGAGAGGGGACAAAGTCACATGCATTTTTCTGATCCCGAAGTAAGTAGCGTGAGCACTTGCAATCAGAAACGAAGGTATTACAAACAACCAGACCAAAAAATGTCTGCAATGAAAGCTGGGTAAAAAGTACTTAATGTCTTCACCTCTGCCTATCCCAGTATTAGGAATGGCGTGAAGATATTATTACTATATTTAATTTTAGATGAAACGGAAACATGTCTAAATCTAAATTATTCATCACATCACACAACAAATCTAAATGATTCAATCCCTCCTGTAGTTATGTTAAAATCAAATCAAATCATCATAAGTATGTATCCTATCTTTTTAAACACTAAAAATACAATATTAAAGATTTTAATAATAATTATATTATAATAAATATATATGAATGTATTCATTTGTACTGTACTTATAACAAATGCCTTGGACTTGGTACAGGCTTTGCATATTATACGTGTAAAGATTTATGACATTAGATAAATTACGCCCTTAATATTATTTCTTATTTAAATTTAAATAATAATGGAATTTGTAACGAGGGTATTGAAAGTTATCTGCCAGTTAACTTTGAAATTACTTTCTATAAATAAATAAATATCTTCACGCAATTCCCAATACAGGGTTAGACAGAGGTCAAGTCTAGACAATTAAGTCCCTTTGACCCACCTTCCACCGAAGATATTTTCGGGACAACGTGACAGGTGGTGAGCCCGTCGCACCCTTTATGTCCAAGCCAACGATGAAATTCGTACATAAGTTTTTGAAAAACTCATTGGTACTGCCTACATGGGGATCGATCTCGGGTCTCTCGACTCGAAATTCCGACCACCCAACAACTCGGCTATCGTGACTTCTTTCTGTTCTAACAATTCAGAAATTACTTTCTGAATTGTTAATAAACAAGGGAATAAACAGTTCTTTTTAAATAAACAACTAATCTCCACGCATTTTTTTATATTTACACGTTTTCCAATACAGGTGCAGCCAGAGGTCTAGACAATTAATTCTGACCCACAATTCATTGATTCATGAATTTGCTTAACTTGAATAGAAAATGTATAATTATTTGTTTTCCTAAAAAAAGTAAAAATAAATTATAACGATGATAAAACATTTAATATGTTCTATGAATTTGATGTTTGAGGAATGGATATTCATTTTATTGTGTTTTTATGACTATTTGTATACGTACCTTGCAATAATAAATAAATCGTATGCAATAAAAAAATAAAAATGTATCAAACACAAACATACCACTTAATACCTCAAGGAACCTATGCCCAGATTATAAGTATTATTATTATTATTAATAATAATAATAATAATAATATTGTTGTATTAGAGTTGTGTGTTTTTTAATTAACTATTTCGGTGTATGGAAAAATCCATATTTTCTACAGATCGACACGAAAAAGCAAGTGAAAACTAAAAACTTAAAATAGGGTACGATAAGAAAGTCACGATAGCCCAGTGGATGGGTGATCGAGACTCGAAGTAGAGACCCAAGTTCAATTATTCAATTATCTATTTGTTCTCTGGCTGCTCTATCAGAGATTATTTGTGAAGCAGTAATAAAATGACAAAACACACATGGATGTATCACCCAAACATATATACTATTTTGATATCACTTACACCATGAGCCTTTCATGATTTTTTTTCACGAAGTTTCGTAAAGAAATAGTTCGAGTAAGATTAGTCGTGTCAATATAAACATATTGCATACATGCATAGGAACAACATCATAAATTGCTCTGATCCCAAAGAAAGCAGCTAAAGCACTTGTATTATAATCAGAAAAACCGAAGTTACAACAAACATCGGGACCCGAGAAAATGTAGAAAGTGTTTTTTTTTCTACATTGACCGGACCGGTAATCAAACCCGGAACCTCAGAACTGATGACACCATGAAATCCTGTAAGTACGCCATTCGACCTCGGAGGTAGTCAAATGTAACATGTATATAAATAACGAGTAAATACATTCGCTGACTATGAGAAAACTTGAACGATGAATTCGAAACCGAAATTCTCAGTGTTCGCTGTCCGCTTTTGTGTATCTCACAATGGCTACTCGGCCGCTTTTTGCTCGAATGAATACAACGTAATTGAATTTTTCTGTGGGGTCCAACTTTATTGTATCGCATCGCAAAGTAGAAAGATACGAAATTATTCAAACCTATTCGAGGTACTAAAAATATAATATCTTCACGCAATTCCCAGTAAAGGGGTAGACAGAGGTCAAGTCTAGTCAATTAAGTCCCTTTGACCCACCTTCCACGAAGATATTTTCGGGACAACGTGACAGGTGGTGAGCCCGTCGCCGTCTTTAAATTAATGACTGTCACGGTTTAAATTAATGACTCGCGAATACTTCAACCTTCACGCAATCACCCATTAGTAGTAGTATATACTTTGTTATTTATTATATTAGTATATACACATATACAAGGAATAAATACATTACAGAAACTTAATAGATACGTATGTATACACAATTTGGCGGTTTTATCGCTAAAGAGCGATCTCCTCCAGACAGCCTTAGGCCAAAAGAGAAACTGGAATTAAGAACTGTAGGAGGTGGTGCGTTTTATGATATACTTACATACCAATATTTAAATAATCTAAACTATATTTTGTTAAAATACCATAGTAATACATAAAAAATAATAATAAAAACAACATAAGATATACCCATTACACCCATTACTGAAGTAGGTAAGTTTAGACAGAGAATCCCTTTCAGTTTACTTTCCTTCGATGCCTATTTGAACATGACAGGTGGTGAGCTTTACGTCTTAGTCTCTAAGCTACCGGTACAATACATTAACATAATTATATCTTTAAATAGATTATAAGTCACTATAGCCGAGTTGTTGGGTCGTCGGAATTTCGAGTCGAGAGACCCGAGTTCGATCCCCAGGTTGCAGTACCAATGAGTTTTTCAAAAACTTATGTACAAATTTCATCGTTGGCTTGGACATAAAGGCGGCGACAGGCTCACCACCTGTCACGTTGTCCCGAAAATATCTTCGGTGGAAGGTGGTTCAAAGGGACTTAATTGTCTAGACTTGATCTCTGTCTACCCCTGTATTGGGAATTGCGTGAAGATATTTTTTATATCTTTAAATAGATAAATATTTTTATGTACAAGTAAATATTCATGACTCGAGTAAGCACATCCATGTTCATCAAACAATTGTTTTCCCCAACCGCGATTCCAACCCGCAATACTTTGCTTCGAAGGCAGGTTCTTTACTAACTCTGCTATCGCGTCGTCAAGAAAATAACATAATAATTTTTTAAGAATTTCGAAAAGTAGAACGTTAGTTTTATTCTTATGTCCCTACACTCGGACATCTTTGAAACAAAATGATCAAAGAATGAGTTAATGAGAAACTATTAGCAAAGAGATAAGAGGATTTTCTTATTTTCAATTTAAAGAAATTTATGGCTTAGAAGTATTGTACACTCGATGCTAAAAATAACCGGTTATATGCATATATGCATAGATACATAGATAGATAAGAGTCACGATAGCCGAGTGGGTGACTAATCATGAGTGGCAGGCTCGTACCAATGGGTTTTTTCAAAAACTTATGTACAAATTTCATCGTTGGCTTGGACATAAAGGCGGCGACAGGCTCACCACCTGTCTTTTCCTAAATTGCCGCTTACCACGGGAAGAAACTAGACTACCATCTCGTTTCTTTCCGTGGTAAGAGTACGAGACTATACTCCGTAAGCACACATTTTAATCGTGCCTTTCATTAATTAGTAAATTGAGTTCAGCTATAAAATTACAATTGTAATCAATAAACATTAAATATTACTTAGCATTTAAGTCATGCCTTTTACCATATAACCCAAGCTTTCACTCGTTACTGTAAGCTGTAGTAAAATAATAACTACATGCATGTGTACCACTCAGACTTGAGATAATGTAGATGAAATGGTTTTCTTTATTAACCCACTCCGAAACGAATGGATTTCAGAGATTTCAACACCATAAACATTTGCACACCACTCGTTTTTAGAACATTTGCACCATGGAAATTGTCGGAGTATATTTTGAGAGAAGGTCGTCATATTATGTAATGCTTTTCGTGACAGCATATTTTGGATTACGATACTAGTGAACTACATTAACATATATAAGCTTAAAGCTCGGTGCTTATTATTATTACTGCACATTGAGTTTTAATAAATAACTCGAGATTACACAGTAATATTGTTAGAACTTACTTAACAGTTACATTTATTGTCACTTCAAAATATTTAACGAACTGAATAACTAATTTTCGCAGCAAAGTTCACATGAAGGTTAATTCGAGTATTTTGTTTTGGAATTTCTGTCATTAAAACATATGGAATACGCAATAATATTCCAAAGTCTAATGTCATGAGATTTAAGAAAATCCTTTCTTTAAATATCTTTAATAAATAAAATGAAGATTTCATTGTATACAATCATTTTCATTTTTAATTTTACATTCATTTAATAATTAATCATATCATTCAGGATTATCATAATTTCTAAACGAAATGTTAACTTTCCATGTTATCCTAAACGTATTTACATATTTACTTGCATACTAACCATGGTAATATCCATTGCAGCAAACAGGACTCTATTAAAAAGAATAGTAAAAAGAATTATAGATCTGTAATCGCCATAGCCATAAACACACAATAAACAAGTGGTTGGGTTATCGGAATTCGAGTCAAGAGACCCGAGCTCGAAATCACGGGTGGTAGGAACATATTAATATTTTTTAAACGTATATACGATTCGTATCGTTCGCTTAGAAATAAACACGGCGATAAGCAGACCAATAGTCACGTTGTCGGAAAAAATATCTTTGGGTCGAAAGGACTTAATTGTCTAGACCTCTACCTACCCCAGTAATGGGAATGACGTGAAAATATTCTTTCAGGTTGTAAATGACAATCATCAGGGGCGATTTATGTTAAGCAGAGGACTTGGGACACTATAATGGTGATCATGATGACGACATGAGTCGTCTGCGTCACAATACTATTACCATTACTGTGTATTCACATATTTACTTTTTATTCGATCACTTAAATACTATCTATATCATAAATAGATAATTGTTAAAAAAAAACACGGAAGGCTCGCGGGTTCTATCAGTATGATACTCCATTTTTTACGTTTAAAAAAAATCAAAGCGCAACCATCAAAGTGCACTTCATAAAACGTTCGTGTTGCATTTTATATAGAACAAAGGGCCTTTGAACAGATGGGTAGTGTGGATGCTGTGGATGCTTTTTTACAAATATTTATAACGTTTTGAATCGGTGAAAACTGTATTTCGTATATGGTAGGATATTATGTTCAATTTTAATTTTAAGTCACGATAGCCCAGTGGGTGACTGATCATGAGTGGCAGGCTCGTACCAATGGGTTTTTTCGAAAACTTTAATAAGAATTATATCGACAGCTTGGACATATAGACGGCGAGGGGCTCACCACCTGTCTTTTCCTAAATTGCCGCTACCACGGAAGAAACTAGACTACCATCTCGTTTCTTTCCGTGGTAAGAGTACGAGACTATACTCCGTAAGCACACATTTTAATCGTGCCTTTCATGAATTAGTAGATTTAGTTCAGCTATAAAATTACAATTGTAATCAATAAACATTAAATATTACTGTTTAAGTCATGCCTTTTACCATATAACCCAAGCTTTCACTCGTTACTGTAAGCTGTAGTAAAATAATAACTACATGCATGTGTACCACTCAGACTTGAGATAATGTAGATGAAATGGTTTTCTTCATTGACCCACTCCGGAAACGAACCCTGGATTTCAGAGATTTCAACACCATAAACATTTGCACAGCACTCGTTTTTAGAAAATTTGCACCATGGAAATTGTCGAAGTATATTTTGAGAGAAGGTCGTTATTATTTATTATATAATGCTTTTCGTGACAGTATGTTTTGGATTACGATACTAGTGAACTACATAAAAATATATGAGCTTAAAGCTCGGTGCTTATTATTATTACTGCACATTGAGTTTTAATAAATAAAATGAAGATTTCATTGTATACATTCATTTTCATTTTTAATTTTACATTCATTTAATAATTAATCATATCATTCAGGATTATCATAATTTCTAAACGAAATGTTAACTTTCCATGTTATCCTAAACGTATTTACATATTTACTTGCATACTAACCATGGTAATATCCATTGCAGCAAACAGGACTCTATTAAAAAATAATGACCCACCATTTTGACCCACCTTCCACCGAAGATATTTTGGGGACAACCTGACAGATGGTGAGCCCGTCGCCGTCTTTATGTCCAAGCCAACAATATAATTCGTACATAAGTTTTCAAAACCCATTGGTACGAGCCTGTCACCAGGGGTTCGAACTCGGGTCTCTTTGACTCAAATTTCCGACCACCCAACCACTATCGGTTATCGTGACTTAAAAAGTACGATGTGATACAGATCCACGGGCGTGCACTAACTACTAAAACTGTTGATATTTTAATAAATAACTCGAGATTACACAGTAATATTGTTAGAACTTACTTAACAGTTACATTTATTGTCACTTCAAAATATTTAACGAACTAATTTTAAATAACTAATTTTCGCAGCAAAGTTCACATGAAGGTTAATTTGAGTATTTTGTTTTGAATTTCTGTCATTAAAACATATGGAATACGCAATAATATTCCAAAGTCTAATGTCATGAGATTTAAGAAAATCCTTTCTTTAAATATCTTTAATAAATAAAATGAAGATTTCATTGTATACATTCATTTTCATTTTTAATTTTACATTCATTTAATAATTAATCATATCATTCAGGATTATCATAATTTCTAAACGAAATGTTAACTTTCCATGTTATCCTAAACGTATTTACATATTTACTTGCATACTAACCATGGTAATATCCATTGCAGCAAACAGGACTCTATTAAAAAATAATGACCCACCATTTTGACCCACCTTCTACCGAAGAATTTTTGGGGACAACCTGACAGATGGTGAGCCCGTCGCCGTCTTTATGTCCAAGCCAACAATATAATTCGTACATAAGTTTTCAAAAAACCCATTGGTACGAGCCTGTCACCAGGGGTTCGAACTCGGGTCTCTCTCACCCAACCACTATCGGTTATCGTGACTTAAAAAAGTACGATGTGATACAGATCCACGGGCGTGCACTAACTACTAAAACTGTTGATATTTTAATAATTAACGTGTACAGTCGTTTAAAATAATCTATAAATACAAATAAAACTGAAGTATCTGTTTATAATTCCAAATTAAAAGCTTTTTCACTTTTTTTAATATTAAGATTATGCGATTAATTTCAAATAATTATTATTTATACAAAGAGGAACAAAATATGAATGTATTTTTCTTATCTCTGTTAATAAATATCGATAAAACTGGTCGATTCCTGCTTTCCTCCGGGGTATTGAACTCGGGTCTCTTTGACTCAAATTTCCGACCACCCAACCACTATCGGTTATCGTGACTTAAAAAGTACGATGTGATACAGATCCACGGGCGTGCACTAATGTTTCAAAGGTTGAAAAATTTGAAGAAATCTAGTTTTTACAACGGCTTTACTCACGCGAATGTATATTGTGTGAATTATTTCCGTTTGTCAATTAAATTTCATCTCTATTTTACGAATAGTTCGGAAAATATATGTATGTCTACTTTAACAAACTTTCTTATTGAAATATTTCTTAAAAGTTTAATCAAAACGCACTGCACAATAAATGTTTTAAAAAAGGTCTGCCTCTCTATTAAAAAAATAATGACCCACCATTTTGACCCACCTTCTACCGAAGAATTTTTGGGGACAACCTGACAGATGGTGAGCCCGTCGCCGTCTTTATGTCCAAGCCAACAATATAATTCGTACATAAGTTTTCAAAAAACCCATTGGTACGAGCCTGTCACCAGGGGTTCGAACTCGGGTCTCTCTCACCCAACCACTATCGGTTATCGTGACTTAAAAAAGTACGATGTGATACAGATCCACGGGCGTGCACTAACTACTAAAACTGTTGATATTTTAATAATTAACGTGTACAGTCGTTTAAAATAATCTATAAATACAAATAAAACTGAAGTATCTGTTTATAATTCCAAATTAAAAGCTTTTTCACTTTTTTTAATATTAAGATTATGCGATTAATTTCAAATAATTATTATTTATACAAAGAGGAACAAAATATGAATGTATTTTTCTTATCTCTGTTAATAAATATCGATAAAACTGGTCGATTCCTGCTTTCCTCCGGGGTATTGAACTCGGGTCTCCCGGTTTGGATTATAATCACTCAACTGCACGACTATCATTGCTTTTTATTTATTTATACATAAGATATGTGTTATGTACCATACCAGATATATGTTGTGTAAAATCATAAAGGTGCCGAAGACAATATAAAGAATTTAAATCTGAGGTTAAAAAATCTCCGCTTCTAGAATAATCTTGATTAATTATGTTCTAACTTTTATAAATGTATAATTACAGTGTAATGAATATAATATACCAATATGTAATGTACTTTATAGTATAATACACGTGTATTATCTACCAATTTATTAATTTTAGATCGCTTTTCTTTATTGTTGAAATATTTTGTCGGCCACGATATATTTTCTGTTTAAACCTAAGAAAGAATGATAAAGGCGGTATGTCGGCGGCATTAAATCTACGTATTTGTACATGTTTAAATTTGTGTAAGTAAATAATAAATAAATACTAAAACAAGGGTAGGTGTAGTTCTAGACAATTAAATCCTTTTGACTACCTTCCACCGAAGATATTTTGGGACAAAGTAACTGATAGTGAGCCCGTCGCAGTCTTTATGTCCAAGCCAACAACATGTATCGTACATAGGTTTTGAAAAAATCCTTTGGTAAGAGCCTGCTTCCTGGGGATTGAACTGGAGTCTCTCGATTCGAATTCCGACTACCCAACAACTCGGCTATGGTGGCCTTTTTGTAAATAAAAAATAAAGTAGAAGAAGGTAGAATAAATATAATAAAAGTACCGTCTAAGTGCGAAATATTGCGCGACGCAATCAATACCAATGAATCCGCGCAGTTTGCGTACCCTAATTTACCCTGAATGGGCCGCTTAAATTCTGGGATTTTATTATTTTCATTGTAATCATATTTAGTTTTTTTTTGTCTTCAGACAACAAATATTTCAGACATTGTTTTAATAACATTCTTAATAAAATCAATTTCAATTAATTTTATTATCTCTTCTCTCATCTACTACAGTATTGGGAATTGAATTGAATACAGAATTGGGAATTTTAACCATTTTTATTATTTTTTTAGGCATTTTCATAGAAGTCACGATAGCCGAGTGGTTGGGTGGTCGTAATTTCGAGTCAAAAGATCCGAGTTTGATACCCAGGTGGCAGGCACGTACCAACGGGTTGTCCAAAAAACTTACGTACTAATTATATCGTTGGCTTGGACATAAAGACGACGACGGGCTGACCGCCTATCATGTTGTCCCGAAATATTTTCGGTGGAAGGTGGGTCGAAGGGACTTAATTGTCTAGACTAGACCTCTGTCTACCCCTGTATCACTGTATTGGGAATTGCATGACGATTTTCATTTATTTTATTTTAAATTTGCATAAAATTCTCATTAACTTTAATACTAGTTCTATTTATTGTATAGAAATAAAGAAATTCGTTTATTCGTGGTACAAATACAGCACGATGATTTTTTCTTTTTAAATAGAATACCAGCAATGCCAAATAACATTGTTAGTATTCCTGTTAACCTTGTAATAAATAATCTGGGTAATGTAGCAAATATGGCTGGCCTGAAAGCCCGTGCTGAATGTGACCACGAAATGGATTTTCACTCCGACGCTTACCTTTTGGCAACTTGGAGGGCTTATCGTAAGTATTTTGTTTAATTGAGCAAAATTTTGACAGCTACAATTTATATACGAAAATCGTTTTTTTTTTTTTTTTGGTATAAAGTTCCAAATTTGTTGCTCCTCCTTATGTTATTACATATTTTTAACATTTGCTTGAACTGACCTCAGATGTATGTTGTAGTCCTCATAATATCTTATAAACAAATAAGCTCTGAGACAATCTGTGTTTACAGTACTAAATCTTATGGACCTCTTTCTTAGTCTTGTTGTGAATTTGACATTTAAATCACTCACAAAACAATAGTCGCGACTTCTTATCGATTGCAGTCATCAAATATGCACAATTTGTAAAAAATAAGCAAATATTGTTTACACTAGTGACAAATGCCAATCAGCAATACATGTAATAAAACACAGACAACATTAGATAGACGATTCAGAAAATTTTAAAAAGCATAGTTTTTTTTTAATTTTCTGAATCTTTAAATTAAAAAATATTTAAATTTTTGTCGAATTGGTTCCTCGTGTGCTGTCAGTCTGGCATCCATTTTAACAGTTTATTTCAAAAAAATAACAGAATCTTATTGTTATAAAATGTTACATAAAATACATAGAAATACGCTTATGTAGTAAAAATGTCAATATAAATTACTTACTCAACGCTTTTACGTCGCGAACTGACTATAATAACCTGACTATAATAAAGAGCTGAATCATATGCCAAGATCTAAAAGACCTAAAATTTTCTTCAACAAATCCCACCGCATAATGGTTTCGGTAATGTGTAAGGGATCAATAGCTGTCTTGGGTATTGTGAGGTCGGCTTCAAATGGAACGTTACTGTTATCCTTACCAAAGGTTATTTGCAAAAAAAAAACAAAGTAGAAAAAAATATGTTTCAGCTAGAAGGACAAAGAAATTCTTATATCAATTTAAAAAAGTATAGGTATATAAAACTTAAACAGTAAAGGATTTTTGAGAATACTTCCAACTTCTTCGAATTCTTATTTGATGTTTGTCATGTTTATTGTGGTGTACAATACAGTATATATACACACATACATACACACTTTAATAACTAAGAGGAGTAGGTTGTTTACATGGCCGAAGGGGAGGGGAGGTTCGTAGTCCTTTTCTTTGTAGGCCAAGAAAAATAAAAGAAAAGCTAGATATATACGTTAAGTCACGATAGCCCAGTGGTTGGGTGGTCGGAATTTCGAGTCGAGAGACCCGAGTACGATTCCCAGTTGGCAGGCTCGTACCAATGGGTTTTTCAAAAAACTTATGTACGAATCATATCGTAGGCTTGGACATGAAGACGGCGACGGGCTCACCACCTGTCACGTTGTCCCGAAAATATCTTTGGTAAAAAGTGGGTCGAAGGGACTTAAGTCTACCCCTGTAGGGAATGGCGTGAAGATATTTATTTATATTTATTTATTTATTATATTTTTATTATTTACTCTTCATGCAACGTTTGGGGGAGGCTCATTTTTAGAAGTCAACATTCTTACTTATCTTCAAGCGCCATCCCTGACGGGGAAATCAAAGAGAACAAATCGCGAACAGTCGAATTTCCCAATCTGACTACTTCACTATAGTATGAACCGAGCTTGATTTTTTTTTAATAATTGGGCACTGTATCTTATGTCATGAAAAATGTATTTATTTAAAATGAATAAAGAATTGCATAATGTAATGTTACTACTCCGTTAGTTTAAATTTTTATAAATCTGTAAAAGTGATACAAAAAATCTGCCAACATCCGAAACCAAATGGAGCCAACTTGGCAAGTTCGAATATTATCCTATACCCTGACCTAGTGAAGTGTTCATAGCACTTCCATTGACCTCAAATAGAACATTTAAAAATAAATAAATTTAAGCCCTTCAGACAATAAATTTCAATTTAAAATGTTTAATTCTGAGTTTTTGAACTATGTCATGAATGTTTATGTAAATATTACATAATTTCTATAAGTATATTACTATATAAGTTTTGGTTTTAAGATAACATTTGTTACGATGTCTTTACTTTGGCAATCAAAATGATTACAGATTTTTTATAGTCATAATTTTTTATTAGAGGCAGATATTTTTTAAAACTTTTATGTTGTACGTTTTGATTAAACTTTGAAGAAATATTTCAATAAAAAAGTTTGTTACTTATATATGTCTACCGTATGTATTTCCCAAACTATTCGTAAAATGGAGATGAAATAAGTTTAGCATTGCTAATGTCGACTATAAATTAAACATATTTATAGTTTACACGTAAAAACTAACTACATTGATTGACAAACGGAAATAATTCACACAATATACATTCGCGTGGGTAAAGCCGCTGTAAAAACTAGATTTCTTCATATTTTTTAACTTTTGAGACATTTTCTTATAATTTATGGACCACCAGGATCCAGGATAAAAAATATCATGTGGGGGCCGAGGTAGCGGAAAGCTCAGGGCGCTCGTTGAGAAGGCGAATGATTTAGGATAGACCCACGGGCGTGCACTATTAAAATTGTTGATATTTTAATATTCAAGATGTATAATGTAAATAATCTATACATCTAAATAAAATTGTCTGTTTGTAATATTGAAATAACCGTTTTTTACTACATGTATATAAATATATTTATATTTATTTATTTATTATATTTTTATTATTTACTCTTCATGCAACGTTTGGGGGAGGCTCATGTTTAGAAGTCAACATTCTTACTTATCTTCACGCGCCATCCCTGACGGGGAAATCAAAGAGAACAAATCGCGAACAGTCGAATTTCCCAATCTGACTACTTCACTATAGTATGAACCGAGCTTGATTTTTTTTTAATAATTGGGCACTGTATCTTATGTCATGAAAAATGTATTTATTTAAAATGAATAAAGAATTGCATAATGTAATGTTACTACTCCGTTAGTTTAAATTTTTATAAATCTGTAAAAGTGATACAAAAAATCTGCCAACATCCGAAACCAAATGGAGCCAACTTGGCACGTTCGAATATTGTCCTAAACCCTGACCTAGTGAAGTGTTCATAGCACTTCCATTGACCTCAAATGTAACATTTAAAAATAAATAAATTTAAGCCCTTTAGACAATAAATTTCAATTTAAAATGTTTAATTCTGAGTTTTTGAACTATGTCATGAATGTTTATGTAAATATTACATAATTTCTATAAGTATATTACTATATAAGTTTTGGTTTTAAGATAACATTTGTTACGATGTCTTTACTTTGGCAATCAAAATGATTACAGATTTTTTATAGTCATAATTTTTTATTAGAGGCAGATATTTTTTAAAACTTTTATGTTGTACGTTTTGATTAAACTTTGAAGAAATATTTCAATAAAGAAAGTTTGTTACTTATATATGTCTACCGTATGTATTTCCCAAACTATTCGTAAAATGGAGATGAAATAAGTTTAGCATTGCTAATGTCGACTATAAATTAAACATATTTATAGTTTACACGTAAAAACTAACTACATTGATTGACAAACGGAAATAATTCACACAATATACATTCGCGTGGGTAAAGCCGCTGTAAAAACTAGATTTCTTCATATTTTTCAACTTTTGAGACATTTTCTTATAATTTATGGACCACCAGGATCCAGGATAAAAAATATCATGTGAGGGCCGAGGTAGCGGAAAGCTCAGGGCGCTCGTTGAGAAAGCGAATGATTTAGGATAGACCCACGGGCGTGCACTATTAAAATTGTTGATATTTTAATAATCAAGATGTATAATGTAAATAATCTATACATCTAAATAAAATTGTCTGTTTGTAATATTGAAATAACCGTTTTTTACTACATGTATATAAATATATTTATATTTATTTATCTTCACGCACAATCCCTGATAGCCAGAGAGAACAGATCGCCAAGTGTCACGATCCCTACATACTTCTTTCGCTTCTCTCAGATTCATCTTCTTCATACATGCACGTCTAGGTATCCGAGTACTCTTGACCTCATGAGAGGGGAGGCCCTCTGCGAGCAATGTATATGAATATATATATATATATATATATATATATATATATATATATATATATATATATATATATATATATATATATATATATATATATATATATATATATATATATATATATATATATATATATATATATATATATATATATATATATATATATATATATATATATATATATATATATATATATATATATATATATATATATATATATATATATATATATATATATATATATATATATATATATATATATATATATATATATATATATATATATATATATATATATATATATATATATATATATATATATATATATATATATATATATATATATATATATATATATATATATATATATATATATATATATATATATATATATATATATATATATATATATATATATATATATATATATATATATATATATATATATATATATATATATATATATATATATATATATATATATATATATATATATATATATATATATATATATATATATATATATATATATATATATATATATATATATATATATATATATATATATATATATATATATATATATATATATATATATATATATATATATATATATATATATATATATATATATATATATATATATATATATATATATATATATATATATATATATATATATATATATATATATATATATATATATATATATATATATATATATATATATATATATATATATATATATATATATATATATATATATATATATATATATATATATATATATATATATATATATATATATATATATATATATATATATATATATATATATATATATATATATATATATATATATATATATATATATATATATATATATATATATATATATATATATATATATATATATATATATATATATATATATATATATATATATATATATATATATATATATATATATATATATATATATATATATATATATATATATATATATATATATATATATATATATATATATATATACGGTACATCCATCAAAATATACAATTTTCGTCTGTCTGTCTGTCCGTTTGTTCCGGCTAATCTCTGAAATGACTGGATAAATTTTAACAAGACTTTCACTGCCAGATAGCTTATGTTATAAGGAGTAACATAGGCTACTTTTATTTTAGTTTAACTGCGGGCAAAGCCGCAGGGATCATTATAATTATTAGTTATCAATAATTATGAAAATCAGACCACATTTATATATGATAGATAAATAAACCGTATTTGCATGGACAGTACACTTCGAATACGTGTTGATGGACTGTAGAGGAAGAGTTTCGCGTGAATTTGTTCCACTCTCCACTCCCTCGATAGCTAAGGTAGAGTTGAGGTGGAAGAGAATAGTCACGGTGCCTTTCCTCCATATCTCTTATCTCCAGTGACTTAGGTGTTGCTACGGGGGGCGAGGTAGATCGGTAGAATAAGGCTATATTATCTGAGACTATCAAATATTTAGCGGCGGGGCGAATCTTTTGATCTGCCGGAATGACTAATGGTCTGGTGCTCGTTAAAGGTCTTCTTCCTTCTTTGAAAGAATATTTTTTTTTATAGAACAGGGAGGCAAACGAGCAGGTGGCTCACGTGATGGAAAGTAATTACCACCGCCCATGAACACCCGCAATACCAGAGGCATAGCAGATGCGTTGCCGGCCTTAGAGTGCCCCCCCCCCCCTTGAATTGTGGGAGGGGGTGTGTGGGCCTCCAGTTACCTGCAGTCACTGAACAAAACACAGAAGTTAATATAGACTTCTACTTCACGCCGGTATTCTGTGAGGTCGTGGTACTTCCCCGGTCGAGCCAGCCTATTCATACAACAGCAAAAGCTGATGCGTGGCTCTACCACTGTTAAAATATAGTTTTTATAATATAGTCTTATAGAATATAGTCTTTTACTTCTAAAAATCGCTGTTTTTAAAAAGGGTCTCGCATTAGCACACAGCTATTAGACTATACTTGAAATTAGAAATGGTCTGAGCCAAGATAGCCTGTTTTATGATAAAATAAGAAATAAATAAATAAATATCTTCCCGCAATTCCCAATACAAGAGTTCGACCCACCTTCCACCGAAGACATTTTTGGGACAACTTGACAGGTGGTGAGCCCTTCGCCGTCTTTATGTCCAAGTCAACGATATAATTCGTACATAAGTTTTTGAGAAACCTATTGGTACGAGCCTGCGCCACCTGTGGATCGAACTCGGGTCTCTCGACTCGCAATCCCGACCACCCAACCACTCTGCTATCGTGACTTGACTGCTTTGTGATCGTTATTCAAATCTGGTCTGGTCCCCAGGAATGAGTTTTCAATACTCATATACGTTTTGAAGCGTAGTTTTGGACACTAAGACGGCGACATAAGTATCATCAGTCACATTATCCTCTAAATAAACTGCACTCAATATTAAATAATTATCCTCTTTAAAAATATCCTCTAAATAATAAATAATTGCTATAAATAAGCTTCAGTGAAATTCAGTTCGAAAGGACTAAATTGTCTAGACATCGTGCAATGTTTTCTTTTGTGAAACTTGTGTAGCGTAACGACAGGAGTTCTGAATAAATTTGAGAAAACCTGATGGCAAATGATACGAAAGTGGGAAGAAAGTTGGCGTTTAGTTTTAAAACGTTTTTTTTAACGCTTTGAAGAAAACAATAAAGTTTACGTCAGTGTAATCGAAATGTTTTGAGAATTCTATAAATGAAAATTCACGAAGAAAGTAATTTACTACGGATGCAGTGTTCAACAAATTCTTCAATATTATCTTTACTAGGAGTTGCTAACAATAAAAGCGTATTATCAATAAAATTAATATGAAGACATGAAATAGATATTCATAACAAAATCTATAAAGAGCAGTTTTACAAGCCCAAAGGCAAAGCTTTATCAAACACCTCGCACTTTGAGCACAGCTGCCTTGCACCGGTCTGCTTATATTGGTTCTCCCACAAGTTGGTAGTGACTAGGCTTTTGCTTTTAGTCGCCTCTTATGATACCCATCAGAAGAAAAGCAGTGGCATATTCTGAAGCCGATATCACCACGGCCTAAATGTTATTTAGATTTACGATAATTTGAATAAATGTTCAGAATAAAATGAATGAATATTATTGAAAATAATAATATTGAAATGAATAACATTTAAAAAAGACCAGTTAACTTTTTTCTGAAATAGCCGTTAATTTTATTTTTCCAATTGGCCACAAACCTTTTTTGTATACCAGTGCAAAGATTTTATCAAAGCTTTGTGAGGGCCAAAGTATTTCCTATACAAACTTTCTTAATTTAATCAACTTTTTGCTCTCATGACCTATACGCTAGCTATACCCAAATTGTTTTGTAATTACATTATTGTGCTAAATAAAGTTCCAAAAACCTATATATTTATAAGTGTAAGGAGATGATTGTACAATTTGTTTCCAAAGTCTTTTTAAAAACTGTTATTTGATATACATACGTGACGATGTCTGTTGTGAAATTTCTTCTTCTCTTTCAAACTGTAAAATTACATGCGTGACCAAATAAATATATTTTTATTAAGCGTGATATATACTGGATTCAAGATCATTTGTAGGAACGGAAAAAAGTAGATCTACTGTTATGTCATAATGTAAAAACTACACTTTTAGCGAGCCATGTTCTCTCGAATGCAAATATTCTTGTTTATTTCAAACTTTTATAACGTCTCGATAGCCGAGTGGTTGGGTGGTCGGAATTACGAGTCGAGAGACCAGAGTTCGATACCCAGGAGGCAGGCTCGTACCAATGGGTTTTTCAAAAAACTTATGTACGAATCATATTGTTGGCTTGGACATAAAGACAGTGACGGGCTCACCACCTGTCGTTGTCCCGAAAATATCTTCGGTGGACTGTGGGTCAAAGGGACTTAATTGTGAAGATTAGACCTCTGTCTACCCCTGTATAGGGAATTGCGTAAAGATATTATATTTATTTTATTTTTTATAACGTCACTGTTTAGTAAACACTATCACTGCTAGTATTACGAGTGTTTTTTGGGTATCTCTACACTGCGGTTTTATTAAATATAACCGTTAAACGTATCCAAGTATTCTTGACTCTTTTCGTAATTATAAGTTAGTAATTAAACAACTTAATTCCGATCATTTTTTTTTCTAAATATTAATTATAATAATTGTTACAATTCCTATATAAGTGAAATAAGTTGAGGGGTATGAAAATAAATATCTTCACGCTATTCCCAACACAGGGATAGATAGAGGTCTAGTCTAGAAAGTTAAGTCCCTTCGACCCACCTTCCACCGAAGATATTTTGGGACAACGTGACAGTTAGTGAGCCCGTCGCTATCTTTATTTCCAAGCCAACGGTATCATTCGTACATAAGTTCTTGAAAAACCCATTGGTACGAGCCTGCCACCTGGGGATCGGGCTCGTGTCTCTCGACTTGAATTCCGATCACCAAACTACTCGGCTATCGTGGTGTCTGTGTTGTGAAATTCGGATTGTTTTTTTCTCCTTTTCGAACCTGGTAAGTAAAGTACTTCTGTATAAAAAAGCGCTTTGTTAGTTAGTATTATTTATTGCACATTATATAAACTAGACTGGTTTCTGGATGTGCTCACGCCATCGCAAGTTCTCCATCACAACATTTGTTTTAATTTTTTTTGACATCACACTTTTGTAAACAGAATTAGTGCTGTTATTACAACTGTTTTTTTACGTTTCTCTACATTGCGATTTTCCTAAATATACTCCCAGTGCTTTCTTAACATTATCTTTGATTTTTTACTTATTCTTATTTATGATAGTCTATAAACTTAAATAAAAACATACTTACGTATAAATAATTGATGTTCACCACTCTCTCCGCAAACCTGTTTTACTAACAGTAAAACATATTGCAGTACTTTTCTTGACATTTACTGCGCATCGACATACGAAACCTCCGACAACTGCGACCTAAATAAATTTTCTTAGTTGCAATAAAATATTATCGTGAAACAAAATCTACAAAACATTTTCAACTAAACTTTACAGACTAAAATAACTTTAAAGTCTTAAATAAGTTAGTTAATACACTCAGGCGTTTTATTCTTCTTCTTTACAGCCTATCCAGAGTCTACTAATGAACACAGGTCTCTTCCAGAGCCAAGTTGTCAATTTATTTTGAAAACATTTCGTCCCCAACGGTTGTCAGCTCTAAGAGCTATGTGGCCGTCCTACTTATTATTTACTTAGTCGAAAATCATTATGATAGAGATGTCATAAAAAATTTTTACTGAACAATTACACGTATAAAATTAAATGGCATTGAGACTTCCTTCAGGCTCAACACTGGTCACGTTGTTCCAAAATATATCTTCGATCAAAGATGAATCTAAAGAACTTAATTGTCTCTACCCGAGTATTGGGAATGGCTACTAAAAAAAAAATAGTAAGACTTTTCACTTGACTACCTAGTCACTCTGGCTACCTATCCAGAGAGAAATGGCTATTATATATAAAACGCTATTTTGACCCTTCACATCGAGCAATTCACTCACATGTTCCTCGTAAGCCTTACTTTGTTAAATTTCGCGCAGAATATTTTCGTCGCCATTCGGTCTTCACTTATTCACTCGACGCGCTTAAACTATTATCCATTCTAGTAATAGGATCAACCTTCAAACAGTTTAAATTTCAAAAGGTTTAAAAGAATAAATATAATCAGCACTAGAAAAAAAGAAACTCAGTAAATTAATTTATATTAATAAGTTTTCAACAGCGATAAAAGCTGCTGAACGATACTTTGCCAAGTAGTTAGCAATTTGCTAAACAAAACTGCGGTCTGTTACAATTTTTCCTGTGGAACTTTTATTAGGAATTACTTAACCGAAACACTCAAGGATTCTCTTTATGGACAAATAAATACATTGTAATATTACAGATTTATTTGTGGCTGAAAGCTGAATGCTGGGAAGTATCTTCGCGCCAGCATAAATTTTGATCATAAGTAAACCTTATACTGTCAGTTAACAAAATAAATACCGCAATAATGGGATTGATTGGTGATAAGTTTTAAGATGATAAAATTATATTTTTTTTAAATAGTTTTATTTTGTTTTTGGGTTATAATTAGATGACTTTGTAAAACGTTTAATATACATATGAATGAATTTTGTCTCAAATGACACCTATTTAATGAACTTTAAATGAGTAACACACAAGACAAATTCGTTTAAAAGTCATGATAGATCATAATCTTTATACAATAAACAAAATCTTCTAAAGTAATAAACACATCATAATGACACATAAATACAAATTGATTAATTGATTAACTCATGGAAACATTTTAATTAAATTTTCATTTCTAATTTTCCGGGAAAATTGTGATGTATTGTTGTGTGATATTGTCAACCCGATTAGGGTGTAATGATTAAGTATGCTAAATTATCAATGAATTCATTTTATAATAATCTCATTAGGGTACAATTACCAGGAAATCTTTCATTATTATTTGGCTTCAAATTTTATGTCAGACATTAACATTATAAATACTATATAATGCAGTACAGAGTATAATGCAACATAACAGTTATATTAATAAAATAATATCTAATTTATATAATAATAATTCGTAATAATAATTTCATGGTTTTAAACATACTGAGAAATATTAAATAAATATCTTCACGCCATTCCCAATGCAGGGGTCTAGTCTACACAATTAAGTCCCTTCGACCCACTTTCCACCGAAGATATTTTTGGGACAGTGTGATGGTGAGCCCGTCGCCGTCTCTATGTGTACCTATGAGTTTATGAAAAAAACTCATAGGTACGAGCCTGCCACCTGGGGATCGAACTCGGGTCTCTCGACTCGAATTCCGAACACTCAACCACTCGGCTATCGTGACTTATTAAAAATATTATTAGAATTATTTTTCATTTCTCTGTTTTAATTTATGAAAATATATTACAATTGAAGTAACCAGCTTTTAAATTTATACCTATATTATAATATATGTCTGAATTGTATTTCTTTCTGTTATTAATTCTTAAAACAATATTACTATTTTTTTTATAGAAAAGGGAGGCAAACGAGCAGGAGGCTCACGTGATGGAAAGTGATTACCACCGCCCATGAACACCCGCAATACTAGAGGCATAGCAGATGCGTTGCCGCCCCTCGAGTGCCCCCCTTCCCCCCAGAATTGGGGGAGGGGAGGGGGTTCCGGTTACCTGCACTCACCAGACGAAACGCAGAAGTTTGTTACACTACTTCACGCCGGTAATCTGTGAGGTCGTGGTACTTCCCCGGTCGAGCCGGCCCATTCATGCAACAACAAAAGCTGATGCGTGGCTCTACCACTGTTAAAACCACTGTTATTACTAAAGGTCCTTTAAATCAACTGTTTCTAAATTTTAATTTATATTGTACAGTAATTACCAGTACTTTTGTTTTGTCCGAGTTCACATACCGTTAAATAGCAGATTAGGGTGCATGCCAAAAAAATTATGAACCATAGATTACTTTTATGTTTTTAAATTGCGTACTTGTGCTTAATTTATTTTAATGGTAACTTTGTATTTTATATTTTATACGGAAGAAAAATATTAAATATTATTTTTCTACCGCATCTTTCATTGGCGTGTACATTTACCTACAGTCATAGACAGATATTTTTCTATTTAATTTACGTTTGTTTAAAACTAAAAAAAATATTCACGCCATTCCCAATACTGGTGTAGACAGACAATAAGAATTTTCTGTATACCTTCCATCGTAGATCGTTTTTTGATTTTGGGTAAACGTCTTTATTTCTAAGCCAACAAAATAAATCGAAACATCATTTAAAAAAAACTCATAGGTACGAGCCTACCACCTGGGGATCTAATTGGGGTCTCTTGACACGAACTCCGACCTCTAAACAACATTGCTATCATGACACTTAAGCTCTCTCTAAATATTTTACAGAAGATTTTGATAGGTTATGAAAAATGTTTTAGGTTCCTCGAAAAATTAATTGAACGAAAATGATTAAATTGCTCAAAGAAAAATGGCTTGAGGATTTCAGCCAAGAATTTAATTCAGGGTCCTAAATAATACGAAGGAGGCGCTAGAAGTGATTTATAACTTTAGTAATATCACGTGCTTATTTCTTGCTCGCTGAGCCCCGACGCTTCACCAGTGGTTCAACTGGTAACAGGACCTGGCAGTGTTTCAGAGATTTTTTTATTTCAATATGTAATTTCCCATTAGTTTGGGAAATTGTATAAAGACTTAAAAATTGTAGGCAGAGGGCTAGACAATTTTATTGGGACCTCATAATTGATCGTGAGCCTGTGGCGTAGGGTTCACATGCATGACATAATTCGTACAAGTTTCGGAAACTCATTAGGATCCTCCTGAGGATCGAACTCGCGTCTCTTGATTTGATCTCTCAATTCTGATCATCCAACCACTCGACTATCATAGCTAGTGAGACGATTAATAAAACTAAATAAACAAAACAAATAGTTAATATCTTCATGCAATTCCTAATACAGGGGTAGACAGAGATCTAGACAATTAGGTCCCTTCGACCCGCCTTCCACCTAGGATATTTAGGGACAACGTGTCAAGTGGTTAGCCCGTCGCCGTCTTCCAAAAATATAAATCGTACATAAATAAATAAATATCTTCACGCAATTCCCAATACAGGGGTAGACAGAGGTCTAGTCTAGACGATTAAGTCTCTTCGACCCTCCTTCCACCGAAGATATTTTCGGGACAACGTGACAGGTGGTGAGCCCGTCGCCGCTTTTATGTCCAAGCCAACGATATTCGTACATAAGTTTTTTTTTTTTTAAAAACCCATTGGTACGTGCCTGCCACCTGGGGATCGAACTCGGGTCTCTCGACTCGAAATTCCGACCACCCAACCACTCGGCTATCGTAACTTAAATCGTACATAAGCTTTTTTAAATTACCCATTGGTACGAGCCTGCTCCTGGGGTTCGAATTCCGATCACCCAACCACTCGGCTATCGTGACTATTAATATTTATATAAATAAAACTATTTAATAAAATGTATATACTAGTAAATACATCAATTAGGAAAACAAACGTTTGGCTATCAGATTTTGATATGTGTCAGTTGGTTGGCTGAAAGTCAACGTAGCTCAAGATGAGGGCAGTGACACGGGGCAACGCCCCCGAAGGCACGGGAAAGAAAAGGTGTAGAGGTGTCGCCTTCGCCATTTTCAACGATTAGCTGTCTTTTATATAAAAAATTATTTATTTCTTTTTTTATAGAAGAGGGAGGCAAACGAGCAGGTGGCTCACGTGATGGTAAGTGATTACCGCCGCCCATGAACACCCGCAATACCATAGGCATAGCAGATACGTTGTCGGCCTTAGAGTGCCCTCCCCCCAAGAATTGGGCAAGGGGGAGGGGCGGTGTTGGCCTCCGGATACCTACACTCACCAGACGAACGCGTAAGTCACGCCGGTATTCTGTGAGGTCGTGGTACTTCCACGGTCGAGCGGGCCCATTCATGCAACAACAAAAGCTGATGCATGGTTCTACCACTATTTATGAATCAGTGTAAAACTGCATATATATATATATATATATATATATATATATATATATATATATATATATATATATATATATATATATATATATATATATATATATATATATATATATATATATATATATATATATATATATATATATATATATATATATATATATATATATATATATATATATATATATATATATATATATATATATATATATATATATATATATATATATATATATATATATATATATATATATATATATATATATATATATATATATATATATATATATATATATATATACATATATATATATATATATATATATACATATATATATATATATATATGTATATATATATATATATATATATATATATATATATATATATATATATATATATATATATATATATATATATATATATATATATACATATATATATATATATATATATATACATATATATATATATATATATATACATGTATAGGTTGACATAGGTCTAAAAAATTAAGTCGTGTTGACCCACCTTCCACCGAAGATATTTTTGGGACAACGTGACAGATGGTGAGCCCGTCGCCGTCTTAATTCTCAAGCCTACGATATAATGCTTACATAAGTTAAAAAAACACATTGCTACGAGCCTGCCATCTGGGGGTCGACCATTTGTTATGCAAATATTTCTATTTTTTTTTACAATGAATGCCAAATAACATTACTCGTATAGCTTTAAACTACTCAAATAAAGCTACAATGTTTATGTTCGAAGTGGTTCTCGACAATAGTTGAATGGCGGGTCAGAACCTGTGATGTCATGGTTCGATTTCGGATCGGGTCAATTTAGAAAACAAATTTTTCTACATAATCCTGGATCTGGAGGTTTGTCTACGTTTTTTTTGAATCCATAACAAAAATTCTTTAGTTACTTACTCTGGGATCAGATCTATGTATGTGATGTTGTTCCTATCCATGTATTATCCATATTATATACGTATTTTCAATTTTGTTATTCATTATAAGAGATGTGTAATGTAAAACAAATGTCAAATGTAAAAATCAGAAGACCAGTACGGCAGAAGCCTCTAAGATGCGATGTTTGCCACGCTATCACTTGCCACAAGCAAAACGCTTGCCAAGTGTGGCGATTTTAACCAATCCTCCCTTACTGGAGACTATCTTTATTTTATTTATTAATTAAGAAACCAATATGATATTGTACATACTTTTAATATAAATAGTGACTAAACTAAGAATTAGTACATATCATACTTAAAGGGTAACTCATCATGTTAAATAAAAAAGGCGAACAATAGGATTACAAAAAAAGAGAAATTTTAAGCAAAACAAAAAATAATAATATATTGAAAGATAATAAAAACAAAAGCAACTCATGAGGTACTCATAATATTCTTACAAAAATATTTCTTAATTTTGTTTTTAAAAACGGGAAAAGAGTCATTAAAAATATCAAGATTGCTGATTTTGTTCGTCTTCTTTCGAGAACTCGTGCGTTCTGGTCCATCGCCAAGGCTGTCCAAGGGAATTTCAGTCAGCCATCATTACCATCTCTGCACAGGGAGGACAACTCGCTGGCCCATGACGCAAAAGAGAAAGCCGATCTTCTAGGTTCTCTTTTTGCGTCCAACTCGACTCTCGATCACTGGGGGAACTCAGCGCCGACCATCCCGTGCAGTGAGTGCTCTATGCCGGACATCTGCTTCTTTCAGAGCTCAGTGCGAAAAGCACTCCACTCCCTGGACATACTGAAGTCGAGTAGGCCCGATGGTGTCCCCTTATTGTGCTGAGGATGTGTACTCCAAAATTGGCACCGGTTCTAATGCGTCTTTTTCGGTACTCCTACTCTCAAGGCGTCGTCCCGCTGACATGTAAGACAGCTTTGGTGCATCCGATCCCTAAGAAAGGCGACCGCTCAGATCCAGGTAACTACAGACCGATCGCCATCATTTCCTTGTTCTCCAAAATAATGGAGTCCATTATAAACTGCCAGCTCTTGAGGTACTTAGAGGAGCACCAGTTGATCAGTGACCGCCAGTACGGCTTCCGTCGGGGTCGCTCGGCTGGTGATCTTCTTGTGTACTTCACTCATCGATGGGCGGAGTCAGTATAGAGCAAGGGTGAGGCCCTGGCAGTTAGTTTGGACATAGCGAAATGATTGGGGCATTTGGATATGTTCGGGTATGGCACAAAGCGCTTCTCTCAAAGCTTCCTTCATATGCGCTTCCCGAGAAATTTTGCAATTGGGTCACTAGTTTTCTCACAGACCGGAGCATCAAGGTTGTAGTTCACGGTGCATGCTCGGACTCCAAGTCTGTGAACGCTGGTGTCCCACAAGGCTGTGTTCTATCGCCAACCCTGTTTCTTCTGCATATCAATGATTTACAAATTAGTAACATTCATTACTATGCAGATGACAGCACTGGTGATGCTCTTTATACCGGCCGTGCCAATATTTCTCGGGAACACGTCGACGAGTACCGGAACAAACTTGTGTCTGAAGTCGACTCCGTCCGAAGTCGGACTGGGGCCGACAAAATTTAGTCCATTTCAACCCTAAAAAGACACAAGTTTGCGCGTTTACCGCAAAAAAGAAACCCTTCGTCGTATCACCTCGTTTTCAGAGCACTCCCCTAGTTGCCTCAGCCAGCATCGGAATCCTTGGCGTCGACATATCGAGTAGCGTTCAGTTTCGCGGTCATTTGCAAGGTCAAATTGGCCTCTAAAAAGCTTGGCGTGCTCAGTAGAGCGCGACAGTACTTCATGCCGGCCCACCGCCTGCAACTTTATAAGGCGCAGGTTCGGCCGCACATGGAGTACTGTTCGCATCTCTGGGCGGGGGCACCCTATTGTCAGCTCTTTCCATTTGACCGTATCCAACGAAGAGCGGCTCGAATCGTCGACGACCATGTTCTATCTGATAGGCTAGATAGCATTGCGAAGAGACGTTGCATCTCTTTGCATTTTCTATAAAATCTACTACGGAGAGTGCTCCGAGGAATTGTTCGGATTAATCCCAGCCGCTGAATTTCACCATAATAGCTTACGGCATAACCAAAGACTTCATCAACACCACCTTGAAGCTTGGCATTCCACCACAGTGCGTTTTTCGCGGAAATTTCTGCCACGCACTTGCACTTTGTGGAATGAGGTGCCGTCAGCGGTTTTTCCGGATCGATATGACTTAGAGACTTTCAAGAAAAGAGCCTATACCTTTCTCAAAGGCCGGCAACACATCCGCTATTCCTCCGGTATTGCAGATGTTCATGGGCGGCGTTCAAAAAAAAGGCACGATAGCTGAGTGGTTGGGTGGTCGGAATTTCGAGTCAATAGACCCGAGTTCGATCCCCTATTGGTAGGATCGTACCAATGGGTTTTTCAAAAAATAATGTACGAATATCGTTGGCTTGGACATAAAGACGGCGACGGGCTCACCATCTGTCACGTTGTCCGGAAATATCCTCGGTGGAAGGTGGGTCGAAGGGACTTAATTGTCTAGACTCGACCTCTGTCTGCCCCTGTATTGAGAATTGCGTGAAGATTTTTTTTTCATGGGCGGCGGTAATCACTTACTATCACGTGTGCCACCTGCTCGTTTGCCTCCCTCTTCTATAAAAAAGTTATCAAATATAAACCTCAAGCAACCTATGCTCAGATTATAAGTATTATGTATATTGTTGTGTCACGATAGCCGAGTGGTTTGGTGGTCGGAATTTCGAGACGAGTGACCTGAGTTCGGTGCCCAGGTGGCATGCTCGTACCAACGGGTTTTTCAAAAACTTATGTACGAATTATATCGTTGGCTTGGACATAAAGCGGGGACTGGCTCACCACCTGTCACGTTGTCCCGAAAATATCTTCGGTGGAAAGTGGGTCAAAGGGACTTAATTGTCTAGACTAGACCCTTGTCTACCCCTGTATTGGGAATTGCGTGAAGATATTTATTTATTTATTTATTATATATTGTTGTATTTGAGTTATGTGTTTTATTATTAACTATTGCGGTGTATGGCAAAATCCATATTTTCTACAGATCGACACGAAAAAGCAAGTGAAAATTAAAAACTTAAAATAGGGTACGATAAAAAAAGTCACGATAGCCCAGTGGCTGGGTGATTGAGATTCGGAGTCAAGGGACCCGAATTGAATTTAGATTTATTTGTGAAGTAGTAATAAAATGAGAAAACACACATGGGTGTATCACCCACACATACATATTGTTGTGACATCACTTACACCATGAGGAGTATATCATGGTAAAAAGAAAATAAACCTTTGCCTTTCATGATTTTTGTTCACGAAGTTTCGCAAAGAAAGAGTTCGGGTAAGATTAATCGAGTCAAATTAAATATATTATATACATAGGGACAACATCATAAATTGCTCTGAACCCAAAGTAAGCAGCTAAAGCACTTGTATTATAATCAGAAAAACTGAAGTTACAACAAACACCCAGCCCCAAAAAATATAGAAAGTGTTTTTTCTACATTCAACCGACCGGTAATTAATCCCGAACCTCAGAGCTGGTGACACCATCCTCGTTATTTATATATATGTTACATTCGACTACGGAGGTAGTCAAATGTAACATATATATAAATAACGAGTAAATACATTCGCTGACTATGAGAAAACTTGAACGATGAATTTGAAACCGAAATTCTCAGTGTTCGCTGTCCGCTTTTTGTGTATCTCACAATGGCTACTCGGCCGCTTTTTGCTCGAATGAATACAACGTAATTGAATTTTTCAGTGGGGTCCAACTTTATTGTATCGCATGGCAAAGTAGAACGATACGAAATTATTCATTCGTATTCGAGGTATTGTCATGATTTAAATTAATGTCTAGCGAATTTTACTTTAACTTTCACGCAATTATCCATTATTGAAGAAGGTAAGTTTAGACAGTGAATCCCTTTCAGTTTATATTCCTTCGAAGCCTTTTTAGGACATGTCAGGTGGTAAGCCTCTCGTCTTAGTCTCTAAGCTACCGGTACAGTATATTAACATAATTATATCTTTAAATAGATAAATATTTTTATGTACAAGTAAATATTCATGACTCGAGTAAACAACTCAAGTCGTGAATTTTATCCATGTTCATCAAACAATTGTTTTCCCCAAACGTGACTCGAACCCGCAATCCTTTGCTTCGAAGACAGGTTTATTACTAACTCGGCTATCGCGTCGTCAAGAATATAACATACATAGAATCATAGATCAATAAGTAAATAATCATCAAGAATATAAATTTGAAGTATTTCGAAAAGTAGAAAATTAGTTTTATTCCATTTTCCTTATGTCCCTACACTCGGACCTCTTTGAGACAATATGATCAAAGAATGAGTTAATGCAAAACCATTAGAAATAAGTTAAGAAAATTTCCTCATTGTAACTTTAAAAATACTTATGGTTTAGAAGTATTGTACACTCTATGCATAAAATAACGGGTTATATGCATATATGCATAGATACATAGAAATATAAGTGTCACGGTAGCCGAGTGGCTGACTGATCATGAGTGGCAGGCTCGTACCAATGGGTTTTTTCAAAAACTTTAGTACGAATTATTTCGATAGCTTGGACATAAAAATGGCGACGAGCTCACCACCTGTCACGTTGTCCCGAAAATATCTTCGGTGGAAAGTGGGTCAAAGGGATTTAATTGTCTAGACAAGAACCTCTATCTACCCCTGTATTGTGAATAGCGTGAAGATATTTAATATTTATATAATAGTGGCAAACGAGCAGGTGGTTCAAGTGATGGTAACCATGGAAATTGTCTATATTGAGAGAAGGTCATCATATTATCTTATGCTTTTCGTGAGAGCATATTTTGGATTACGATACTAGTGAACTACATTAACATATATGAGCTTAAAGCTCGGTGCTTATTATTATTACTGCACATTGAGTTTTATTAAATACCTCTAGATTAAACAGTAATATTGTTAGACCTTACTTAACAGTTACATTTAATGTCCCTTCAAAATATTTAACGAACTGAAAAACTAATTTTCGCAGAAAATTTCACATTAAGGTTAATTCGAGTATTTTGTTTTGGAATTGCTGTCATTAAAACATATGGAATACACAATAATATTCCAAAGTCTAATGCCATGAGATTTAAGAAAATCTTCTTTAAATATCTTTAATACAAAGAAGATTTCATAGTATCGATTCATTTTATTTTTTATTTTTTATTCATTTAATAATTTATCATATCATTCAGGATTATCACAATTTATTAAACGAAATATTAACTTTCCATGTTATCCTAAACGTATTTACATACTTGCTTGCATACTTACCACGGTAGGACTCTATTAAAAAGAATAGTAAAAATAATTATAGATCTGTAATCGCCATAGCCATAAAGACACAATAAACAAGTGGTTAGGTTATCGGAATTCGAGTCAAGAGACGCGAACTCGAAACCCAGGTGGTAGGAACATTTTAATATTTTTTTTTAAAACGTATATACGATTCGTATATTTCGCTTAGACATTAAAACGGCGATAGGCAGACCAATAGTCACGTTGTCGGAAAAAATATCTTTAGGGTATATTGGGTCGAAAGGATTTAATTTTCTAGACCACTACCTACCCCAGTAATGGGTATAACGTGAAAATATTTTTTCAGGTTGTAAATGAGAATCTTCAGGGGCGATTTATGTTAAGCAGAGATAACAAACTTTCGATACTGTAATGATGATCATGATGACGACATGAGTCGTCTGCGTCACAATACTATTACCATTACTGTGTATTCACATATTTACTTTTTACTCGATCACTAAACTACTATCTATATCATAAATAGATAATTGTAAAAAACACGGAAGACTCGCGGTTTGTATCAGTATGATACTCTTTTTTAAGTTTAAATAAAATCAAAGCGCAACCATCAAAGTAAATAAAAAAAAATATCTTCAAGCTATTTCCAATACAGGGGTAGACAGAGGTCAAGTCTAGACAATTAAGTCCCTTTGACCCACCTTCCACCGAAGATATTTTCGGGACAACGTGACAGGTGGTGAGCCCGTCTCTTTATGTCCAAGCCAACGATGAAGTTCGTACATAAGTTTTTTAAAAACTCATCGGTACTGCCACCTGGGGATCGAACTCGGGTCTCTCGACTCGAAATTCCGACCACCCAACAACGCAGCTATCGTGAGTTCCAACCATCAAAGTGCACTTCATAAAACGTTCGAGTTGCATTTTATATAGAACAAAGGGCCTTTGAACAGATGGGTAGCGTTGTGGATGTTTTTTACAAATAGTTATAACATTTTGAATCTGTGAAAACTATATTTTATATCTAGTAGGATAATATGTACAATTTTGATTTTAATGTATAGATTTTTAGGCTTACAAATGCACACATAACGGCCTGTTACACATTGCAGGTGATAAGTCTGCAATGGATCACGTAAGGAGTATTGGCTACAATCGCCTCATTTGACAAGAAGATTAGCGATATAACCATGAACAATACACTACTTACATTACCATATTTAAGTTTTAATTTTTGGGATATTTATACCGCCATCTACCGCCATCTTTCAGCGCTCACGGCCATTTGAAAGGTTATTTTTTATAATAAGGAATTAAGTATAATGGCAAATATTAAGCTTGCAATCATGTACCTTATATTAAGTTTATCCAATTAATTTCAAATAGTTATTATTTATACAAACAGGAACAAAATATGAATGTATTTTTCTTATCTCTGTTATTTGCCTGCGGATAGGTCATTGGGAGAAACTTGTATATATATTTGTAGATCATCTGCATAAAGGTGATAGTGCGAATTTAATTTACTGGATATCGAATTTATGAAAATGGCGAAAAGCAAGTGAGATAAAACGCCGCCCTGTGGTACACCAGCAATCGTATTACACCATGTTGAATATGACTCATCGATGCGTATACGTTGCCGGCGCCCAGACAGATAACTTCCAAACCACTGACCGCTGGAGATATGTTAAGAGAGTGTTATATACCAAGCAAAATGTCAAAGTCTACGGTGTTCAATGCATTAGTAAAGTCAAGCAAGGTGAGGATAGTTAATTTACCAGATTCCATCCCTGCTCTGATATCATCCGTAATATTGACAAAGGCTGTGGTTGTGCTATGACCAGGTCGAAAACCGGATTGTAAACGATTGAGAAGATTATTATTAAACAGAAACGTGCGGAGCTGACAACACACTAAACGACTTTAGATAGAAACGGCAATATAGAAATAGGACGGTATTCGGAGAAGGTAGTAGGGTTTAGTTTTTTGGGTAAAGGTATAACAAAGGCATCTTCCCACAGTGAAGGAAAAACACCATTGGAGATAGAGGAATTTAGGATATGACAAAGGATCGGACTGCTAACATTGAGGATTGGAAGTACCATATTACGGCTGATACAGTCGGTACCAATAGCGTTGGAAGAAATCGATAAAACACTCTTCTTAACATCACAGACAATTGATTTAATATAAAAGGAGAGTGATTCGGGGTTGGAAGAGATGAAAGATAGTTTAATGTATTATTTTTAGTGGTACAATCAATGTTAGACGAAGATGAGAAGTGTTGATTTAATAAATTGATATTCAAACTTTTGGCGGATAAATTATGACGTGACTTTCCAACACCCAATGATCTGAGAAAATTCCAAACCTTGGCTTGGTCTCCATTTAGACTCCTTTCATGAATGTGACGACATTGAGCATCTCTACACACCTTATTGCAGTGATTGCGAATTGCGACATAATTTTCCCAGTTATAATGGTTAGGTTTATATTTATATTTTGTCTTAGCCGCTGCTTTTTTCTTATAATTAACTGAATGTCAGTAGTAAGCCATGGTGCAGGAAAAGGTTTATTACGTAAGTACGTAAAGGTTTATTAAGTTAGTCGTAAGTAACTGAACTTTTTCATTAACTGAGCCAGCACTTAAAAGAGATGACCAATCAATATTCGCTGCATCCTTAAGAAGACTATCGACATTCATACCACCAAAATTGCGTTGCAAGAAAGCTTTTGACTTTACTTTAGGTGGACGTATTTTATAAGAGAGAAAAATAAGATCATGGTAAGAAAAAGAATGAGCAGAGCATTGACCATGCTTAGCGACAAGTTCATTAGAAGAAACCAAAATGAGATCAAGAAGAGAAGGAGTAGTATTAGGAAAGTGGTGAGTTGCATTTAACGGGAGCATGGAGAGGTTTGTGGAATTTATAACTGATTGAAAACAAGAAGATCGAGAATCTTGCTTAAGCATACAAGTGTTGAAATCACCCATTATTATAGTATGTGGATAAGATGGAGTGATATTTTCAAGAACTCTTTCAAAGGACAAGAAGAAATCTATTTTTGAAGAAGGGCAGTAGTACACACCAAGAAGAATTTTAGTATGATGAAGCTCTATCTCAATTAAAAGATGTTCACCTGCACCAGATGGTGGGGGCTGTGCCGATACATCAACAATAGAGAAAGGAATATGTGCACGAAGATATATGGCAACAACCCGACCACCTCCCTATGTACGATCATTTCGAATAATTTGGAAACCAGGTAAACGGTAATAAGTTGAAGGTAAACAGGGCTTAAGCCAAGATTCAGATATAAGAACTGCATGAATATGCTTATAATTGAAGGTCGCCAGCATATCTGAGAAATGAGCCGAAATGCACTAGGCATTTATGTGAATGACATTGAAATTTTTGGGAACATCAGAAAACTGCGATGCGACAGATTCAGAGAGATGTTGGAAACTATGAGAACTACTACAAGAACCGGTACTGTTAGCTGAGAAAAAACTTTCAAGGTCACTATTATCATCTGAAAAAGACATTAAAATATTTATAATAAATAAATTAATAAAAATTAATATAAAGTTTAATAAATAATAAAAAGTAATAAATAATGGGAGAAAAAAAAAACAAGTCATATCCATCTACCAGTTGAGTGTTACCAAATTGTATATAAAAACAAATTTGTCGCAACACTTGCTAACATGCTTATAAATAACTTATTATTTATCATAAAGTCACAACCAACAAAAACACAAAAATAAAATATACATATAAAATAATTAAGTTGATTGAATGGAACGCAATTAGTATAACACACTAAAAAAGTAGCATTTGATATTTGATATTGTCAGTTGACTGCCTATTTGGACATGTTTAAATTTGTGTAAGTAAATTACAAATAAATACCAATACTAGGGTAGACATAGTTCTAGACAATTAAATCCTATCGACTTACCTTCCACCGAAGATATTTTAGAACAACGTGACAGGTGGTGAGCCCGTCGCTGTCTTTATGTGCAAGCTAACGATATGATTCGTATATGATTCGTATTCGTACGATATGATTCGTCCATAAGTTTTTTTAAAAACCCATTGGTACGAGCCTGCCACCTGTGGATCGAACTCGGGTCTCTGGACTCGAAATTCCGACCACCCTACCACTCGGCTATGGTGACCTTTTTGTAACTAAAGAATAAATGTAATAAGGTAGAATAAATCTGATAAGAGTACCGTCTAAGTGCGAAATATTGCGCGACGCAATACCAACGAATCCGCGCAGTTTGCGACCCAAATTTACCCTGAATAGGCCGCTTAGTTTCTGAGAGTGCGATTTCATTATTTTCATTGTAATCATATTTAGTTTTTGTTTCGTATTCGAACAGCAAATATTGCAGACATTATTTCACTAACATTCTTAACTAAAATCAATTTCAATTAATTTTATTATCTCTTCTCTTATCTACTCTAACATTGGAAATGGCGTGAAGATATTTTTTTTTCTCCCGTGCTTTACTTTTAACCATTTTTTAAATTTATTATAAGGCATTTTCATAGAAGTCACGATAGCCGAGTGGTTGGATGGTCGGAATTTCGAGTCAAAAGACCCTAGTTCAATCCCCAGGTGGCAGGCTCGTACCAATGGCTTTTCCAAAAAACTTACGTACGATAGTTAATTGAATTGCTTGAGAATGCCTTGTTTTGAGGCGAAACACGTGTCGCGTTTTCGGTGGTGGTATATGTTACCTGGTTTGAGTGTAGTGGTGGTGGTGGTGCATACAGTGGAATTAGTGAATGCACCTGTGGGAGGGAGGGTGGTGCTCTTCTTCTCTTCGGACCAGGTAACATATGCCTTTTTATATTTGCGTGCGGAGGGTTGCGAAGTAATTTTTTCAATAACAACTTTTCTTACGTACGAATTATATCGTTGGCTTGAACGTAAAGATGGCGACGGGCTCACCGCCTGTCACGTTGTCCTGAAAATATTTTCGGTGGACGGTGGGTCGAAGGTACTTAATTGTCTAGACTAGATCTCTATCTAACCCTGTATTGGGAATTGCGTGAAGATTTTTATAGGTTTTTTTTTAATTTTCAGAGCCTTAAAATTAAAAAAATATTTAAAATTTTTTGGAATTGGTGCGTGTTGTCAGTCTGGCATCCTTTATAACAGTTTATTTTAAAAACATACTAGTATCTTATTGTTACAAAATATTACATTAAATACATAGAAATACGCTTATGCAGTAAAAATGTCAATATAAATTACTTACTCAACGCCTTTACGCCGCGAAGCCAGAGTATAATAAAGAGCTGAATCATATGCCAAGATCTAAAAGACCTAAAATTTTCTTCTACAAATCCCACCGCATAATGGTTTCGGTAATGCGTAAGGGATCAATAGCTGTCTTGGGTATTGTGAGGTCGGCTTCAAATGGAGCGTTACTGTATCCTTACCAAAGGTTATTTGCAAAAAAAACAAAATGGAAAAAAATATGTTTCAGCTAGAAGGACAAAGAAATTCTTATATCAATAAAAAAAATGTATGTAAAACTTAAACAGAAAAGGATTTTTGATTTTTGAGAATACTTCCAACTTCTTCTTATTCTTATTTGATGTTTGTCATGTTTATTGTGGTGTACTATACAGTATATATACACACATACATACACACTTTAATAACTTAGAGGAGTAAGTTGTTTACATGGCCGAAGGGGAGGGGAGGTTCGTCGTCCTTTTCTTTGTAGGCCAAGAAAAATAAAAGAAAAGCTAGATATGTACGTTAAGTCACGATAGCCGAGTGGTTGGGTGGTCGGAATTTCGAGTCGAGAGACCCGAGTACGATCCCCCATTTGGCAGGCTCGTACCAATGGGTTTTTCAAAAAACTTATGTACGAATCATATCGTAGGCTTGGACATAAAGACGGAGACGGGCTCACCACCTGTCACGTTGTCCCGAAAATAACTTTGGTGGAAAGTGGGTCGAAGGGACTTAATTGTCTAGACTAGACCTCTGTCTACCCCTGTAGGGAATTGCGTGAAGATATTTATTTATATTTATTATATTTTTATTATTTACTCTTCATGCAACGTTTGGGGGAGGCTCATGTTTAGAAGTCAACATTCTTACTTATCTTCACGCGCCATCCCTGACAGGGAAATCAAAGCGAACAAATCGCGAACAGTCGAATTTCCCAATCTGACTACTTCACTATAGTATGAACCGAGCTTGATTTTTTTTAATAATTGGGCACTATATCTTATGTCATGAAAAATGTATTTTTTTAAAATGAATAAAGAATTGCATAATGTAATGTTACTATTCCGTTAGTTTAAATTTTTATAAATCTGTAAAAGTGATACAAAAAATCTGCCAACTTCCGAAACCAAATTGAGCCAACTTGGCAAGTTCGAATATTGTCCTATACCCTGACCTAGTGAAGTGTTCTTAGCACTTCCATTGACCTCAAATGGAACATTTAAAAATTAATAAATTTAAGCCATTTAGACAATAAATTTCAACAAAAATGTTTAATTCTGAGTTTTTGAACTATGTCATGAATGTTTATGTAAATATTATATAATTTCTATAATTATATTACTATATAAGTTTTGGTTTTAAGATAACATTTGTTACTATGTCTCTACTTTGGCAATCAAAATGATTTCAGATTTTTTATTGTCATAATTTTTTAATAGAGGCAGATCTTTTTTAAACTTTTATTTTGTACGTTTTGATTAAACTTTGAAGAAATATTTCAATAAGAAAGTTTGTTACTTATATATGTCTACCGTATGTATTTCCCAAACTATTCGTAAAATGGAGATGAAATAAGTTTAATATTGCTAATGTCGATTATGAATTAAACATATTTACTACATTGATTGACAAACGGAAATAATTCACACAGTATACATTCGCGTGTGTAAAGCCGCTGTAAAAAACTAGATTTCTTCATATTTTTTAACTTTTGAGGCATTTTCTTATAATTTATGGATCACCAGGATCCAGGATAAAAATATCATGTGGGGGCCGAGGTAGCTGAAAGCTCAAGGCGCTCGTTGAGAAGGCGAATGATTTGGGATAGACCCACGGGCGTGCACTATTAAAATTGTTGATATTTTAATAATCAAGACGTATAATGTAAATATATACATCTAAATAAAATTGTCTGTTTGTAATATTGAAATAACCGTTTTTACTACATGTATATGAATATATTTATATTTATTTATCTTCACGCACAATCCAAGTGTCACGATCCCTACATACTTCTTTCGCTTCTTTCAGATTCATCATCTTCTTCATACATGCACGTTTAGGTATCCGAGTACTCTTGACCCTTCTCTCTTCGAGCAATGTATATGAATATGTATATGTATATATAATATATACGGTACATCCATCAAAATATACAATTTTCGCCTGTCTGTCTGTCCGTTTGTTCCGGCTGCTCTCTGAAATGACTGGACAAATTTTAACAGGACTTTCACTGCCAGATAGCTTATGTTATAAGGAGTAACATAGGCTACTCTTATTTTAGTTAAACTGCGGGCAAAGCCGCAGGGGGCAGCTAGTCTATATCTATAATATAAATACAATGGAAGTGTCTATTTGTAATTTGTATTTAAAAAAATTAATAGCTTTTCACTAAATGCATATGAAATACGCTTCTTTTGTAAAAAAAAAAGGAATTTTTATTGTTTTTTTCTGTCAGTTTTTTGTTCTGGCTAATCTCTGAAACAGCGGCACCGGTTTTAACGAAACTGTCACTGCCAGATAGGTGATTGTATAAGGAATAACTTATGCTCCTTTTATTTTAGGAAAATAATTAGGGTTCCGCGTTAAGTGTTTAACCGCGAGAAAAGCCGCGGGAGGCCGCTAAATTTAACATGGTGTGGAGTGTAATGGTGGAGGTGTATTAAGTAGAGTTATGGCACCCATCTGTGGGAGGGAGGGAGGGTTAGGTAACATAAAGGGACTTAAATGTCTGGAATAGACCTCTGTCTACCCCTGTATTGGGAATTGCGTGAAGATATTTATATTTTTTTATTTATAAAATTTTTTAGAAAATATTTGAATACAGAACATATTTGTTCATCTCACATGCTCATACTTAGGAACCGACACTTTTGCGACATACAGATATTTGATTTCAACAAAAAACCTTAGTCTTTTTTATCGTTTATCCGTGTCTAAGGTAGAGTTGAGGTAGGAGAGAATAGTCACGGTGACTTTCCTCCATATCTCTAATCTCCAGCGACTTAGGTGTTGCTACGGGGGGCGAGGTAGATCGGTAGAATAAGGCTATATTATCTGAGACTATCAAATATTTAGCGACGGGGCGAATCTTTTGATCTGCCGGAATGACTAAAGGTCTGGTGCTCGTTAAAGGTCTTGTTCCTTCTTTGAAAGAATATTTTTTTTTTATAGAACAGGGAGGCAAACGAGCAGGTGGCTCACGTGATGGAAAGTGATTACCACCGCCCATGAACACCCGCAATACCAGAGGCAAAGCAGATGCGTTGCCGGCCTTAGAGTGCCCCCCCCCCTTGAATTGTGGGAGGGGGTGTGTGGGCCTCCAGTTACCGGCAGTCACTGAACAAAACACAGAAGTTAATATAGACTTCTACTTCACGCCGGTATTCTGTGAGGTCGTGGTACTTCCCCGGTCGAGCCGGCCTATTAATGCAAGAGCAAAAGCTGATGCGTGGCTCTACCACTGTAAAAATATAGTCTTTATAATATAGTCTTAAAGAATAGAGTCTTTTACTTCTAAAAATCGCTGTTTTTAAAAAGGGTCTCGCATTGGCACACAGCTATTAGACTATACTTGAAATCAGAAATGGTCTGAGCCAAGATAGCCTGCTTTATGATAAAATAAGAAATAAATAAATAAATGTCTTCACGCAATTCCCAATACAAGAGTAGACAGAGGTCTAGTCAAGACAAATAACTTCCTTCGACTCTCCTTCCACCGAAGATATTTTTGGGACAACTTGACAGGTTGTGAGCCCTTCGCCGTCTTTATGTCCAAGGCAACGATATAATTCGTACATAAGTTTTTGAAAAACCTATTGGTACGAGCCTGCGCCACCTGTGGATCAAACTCGCGTCTCTCGACTCGCAATCCCGACCACCCAACCACTCGGCTATAGTGACTTGACTGCTTTGTGATCGTTATTCAAATAGGGAGATCCGGGTCTGGTCCCCAGGAATGAGTTTTCAATACTCATATACGTTTTGAATCGTAGTTTTGGACACTAAGACGGCGACATAATTATCACCAGTCACATTATCCTCTAAATAAATTGCACTCAATATTAAATAATTATCTTCTTTAAAAATATCCTCTAAATAATAAATAATTGCTATGAATAAGCTTCGGTGAAATTCGGTTCAAAAGGACTAAATTGTCTAGACATCGAGCAATGTTTTCTTTTGTAAAACTTGTGTAGCGTAACGACAGGAGTTCTGAAAAAAATTGAGAAAACCTGATGGCAAATGAAACGAAAGTGGAAAAAAAGTTGGCGTTTAGTTTTAAAACATTTTGTTTTAACGCTTTGAAGAAAACAATAAAGTTTACGTCAGTGTAATCGAAATGTTTTGAGAATTCTATAAATGAAAATTCTCGAAGAAAGTAATTTACTACGGATGCAGTGTTCAACAAATTCTTCAATATTATCTTTACTAGGAGTTGCTAACAATAAAAGCGTATTATCAATAAAATTAATATGAAGACATGACATAGATATTCATAAAAAAATCTATAAAGTCAACACAAAATCATAACACAAGTACTTAGGATACTTAATATGGGGGTCATTGTAGAAGCGTGCTCGTCGCGACCCCTGCCAGCCCTTTTCAGAGCTACACAGCTGCGCACCCATGCCAACGAGGGTTAGGGCGTCCCCCCAAGGCGACGCACACCAGTTCGTCCCCGTTGGTGTGAAATGCAGCGCGCAAAGCGGCGATGGGGACCGCCACCCGTCACGCACAGCCTGACACGGCGGAAGGTGGAGGACGGAGTGCAGAGTTGGCACGTGGAATGTTAAAGGAGGCATGAGAGATAAGACGAATAAGTTGATTGAAATAATGAAAGAAAGAGAATTAGATATCGTATGTTTGTCGGAGACCAAGCGGAGGGGCAGCGGTACTGAAGAGCTCCCTGGCGGGGCGTTAGCTCTATGGTCCGGAGTCCCGGAGAGCGAGAGCGCCTGCCAGGGAGTGGGGGTGCTGCTGTCGTCTCGATTGGTCGATGTTATGAATGAATATAAGGTTGAGAA